>ML822165.1:33074-43397 GCA_009831015.1 Picea engelmannii | reverse complement strand
TGAAGGAAGGTGTTACAACTAGGGTTTGCATGGTTATTTCTTGATGAATTGTAAGTATTTTTCTACAAAACTTCTTGATTGAATGGTTGTAGTCTTATTTTCTTACATGTATTTATAATTTGATGAATCAAAACCCTAGGTGAAAAGCACACAAGTAGGTCCTTGTCTCAAGTCCCCTAAAAGAGAAACTTTTCAGCCATTAACGAAGGAAAAGAGCCTAGCCTTTACTACACTCTTCTCCTTTTCTTCCCATATTGCTAGCCGTACTTTCCAGAGGTCAAGATGGAGGCGATGTCCCAGGCCTAGGTTATCTACACCTAGGGCCATTTTTCTTCTAGGTTTTGATGATAGATCCTTGATGTAGAAACACTCTCCCTCATTGCACTCTCTTGTCTTGATTTATCCTTTATGCTAGTCGTTTTTGCCAAGTCAACCTAAGGAAGGAGGAGAGAGCACGAGGCCTTAATTTAGAAACACCGGAGTGAGCCTCTCTCTCCTAGGGATTTGATTCTGAGGCCCTATCATAGCAGCACTTCAGAACTCTTCCCTCTAGTCCTTAGTCGTCCTCCTCCAACCCTTGCGTCCTCTACTAAATTGACTCTATTAACCCTAAGGAATTGGTCTCATACCTCCAGCGTTGAAGTAGAATTGGATCTAAAACACTCTCAAACCTTTTTTAAATTGAAACCCTAACTACACTAACCCTAAGTTGTTGACGACATCTTTGGTTATTTCATCTTTGATGCAGCAACATCTTGTTTTAAGAGAAATTGAATGGTGGTTTAGGCATTAATTGAATAAAGTGTTGATTAGTTACCTTGAATGCCACATTGTTCCAATATATATTGGTGAAGTTTTATATCTTTTATTTTCTATTAATAAACATTGACTCCGTCAACATTTATTGCTATATTGCTCACATACATTTATCAGATAGTCCTATGAAGTACTAACCCATTGAAATATAACTTGCATATACTAGTTTGTTTTTTCTTTGTTCTAGGCAGGTGTTCTTCATTGGGGATTCACTTTATTATTGGCTAATTAGTTGGGACTCTCTGTTTTGGTGGTGACTTGTGAAGGGGGAAATCTTATCTTTGTCCTTTTATCCTTTGCCCTTTCAAAACCCCAGGTCACAGGGGACGTCTCCCCTGGGATTTACCTCCCTAAAAAGAAAGAACCATCCCATCGAGGTGACATTGGGTGGGATAGGTTCCTATTACGCCAGTTTGGACCTCCATATTATAGCCATTTAACCTAGCTACAAATTTTTCGATAACAAGTATCTCGTACAAAATTAATAGTTTGCGTCATTTTTTTCTTTTTTTCACATTGAATGTTAGATGTCTAGTATTTTTGTTATTTATGTTACACATGTTATGTGAATATTTCTTTTCTCCTAAGTGTAAAGTGAACCTTCCTTCTCTCGATGCAATAATTAAAAAAAGGACATGAGATATCATTCTACTTCAAGGTATTAACAAATGAATTGATGGAATTTTATTACTTGACTTTTCTCACATTAAGTGGAGGCATTTTGACAATATTGATAAGTACAAACCCACATAGATTTTAATTACTTCTGAAGTATGGAAACCCATATGCATTGAGGAGTGTAGATTTTAATAGGATATACATCATTAGATTGTTCAACATGGTGTTTAATGGTATATATGTAGGGATATGCATCATCATGGTCAATGTATTTTTTAATGGGATGCACAATCTGTAAACATTGTTAGGCATATTTATTAAACTCTTAGTGGTGAAGTTGAAATATACATCCCATTAAATGCTCAGTGGTGACATTAGGATATACATCTTAGGTGTATATATCAATGTATGTTCATTAAATATTGTGGAGATTATGAGGAGGAGGAGGATGACGACTATGATGAGGAGGACGATGATAATGACAATGACAATGATGATGATGAGGAGGAGGAAGAGGATGACGATGACAATGATGATGATTGTGACAATGATGATGACAATGAAAACTAAAATGATAATGATGATGACGATGATGACAATAATGATGAAAATGATGACGATGACCATGATGATGATGATGAGGACGACAATGACGACGACAATTTTGATTATGGTGATGCAACAATGACGATGATGACGACAATGGAAATGACTATGATGATGATGATGATGATGATGAAAGTGATTATTATGATGATGGTGATGATGATTTTTGGGCGCAAGCCAATTTTGAGGAAAATTCCAATTTTGGAAAATAAAGATTAATTTGGAAAAAGACAACTAGCAGGAAAAGTAGCACGTGCAAGGAAAAGTTGCATGCAAAGGAGGTGTTGAGGGGTTTGAGATCCCTTTATCTCAACAGAAGGAACCAAACCCACCTTAGAGGCCCAATTATACTATGTAACATTTGATGGTGGAATGGTTCTCCAGACCTTTCGGTCTAGCTAATTTATCGATGGGCTTTACTTGGTGATTGATAGGATGTCTTTCTATGAAAGTTCCTCCTTCAGATTAAACGTTCTCTTTTTGTATTTTATTTTATTAGATGACTGATAAAAAAATGAGATGTGTTGGTGTAAACCAACTGATAGAAAGGATTCTTAACTACTGAAGAAGGTTGAGCTTGGGATAACCCTCGGGCTCAAGCATGCAGACAGAGATATTCACATCTATTACAAGCCTAGTACCAATACTTTAACTTGTTTGTATTTCAACATTGACTGAGATACAAATATCGTAATAAAAATACACATGTAATAATATGATTGCAAGAAAAATAGTTTCCTTAGCTCTACCAGCAATCACACATTAACACAACAATTTGTTTTCCATCATTAAGAACAAAAGAACTACAAAAAATAATGAAACTGATAACTTATAAATAGATTCAAAAACTCTTACTCATTACATCATCAATTACTGAAATAAAAGTTGGAAGTAATTCCTCCTCAATCCAATCACATATCACCTTTGATGAAAAAATAGAATTTTGTCTCTGGTCCTAAACATGACTTCTTAATTAAGGTTGTTCAGAAACAGTTCTTTACAATTATCAAAAAGAGGGTCACTTCCCAAAACCATCGACCTTTTCTAAAAGGTCAATTCTTTTATTTATAAAGAATCACTAACTATAAATAGTTGCTACAAGTTTAAGTTAAGTAAAACAAAATAGTGCCACGTGGCGCTTTATCTCTTTGTTCTCTAGAAATCATCTCATGGTTCCACCAGAGTGGATGATTCTTCTCATACTCTGACCACTTGATGAAGAGATCCTCACATGTGTTAGCATACGGGAACGTGTGTTGATCCAACGGGGATGAAAGGATTTCTTTCACTTCTACTGCTCGTTCTTTGTATTTGATTATATTGGCACTCAACTGCTACAAAATTGCACGAGCCTTGATCGGATGTTCCATAAAATGTTGTATTTGACCTGGTGCCATGCATTCCACCTGTGCAATATCCACTACCCATGTTGAGTCTTGTTCTGCATGTCGCTTGACTATGTCATGCAAGTCGACAAAGTCTTCGGGTGAGTTGAATTCTGGGAGGCCAATGCCTTTCATCTCTCAATTGATCTTTTCCCAGCCTTTTTCACACTCGACCCACTTCTTATGTATCTCCCAATGAGGTTATTGGGTCATACTTACCTAGTGTTCAGTTTCTTTCCTGATTTGAGAGATGTTGTTATCCCTTAGCACTCGAATACCATGCTCCTATGTGTCTCGTCCCTTCTGCACTGCGCTAATGTAGTCAATTATTTCTACCGCTTGGTATGATTTTTCATACCATCTCTCCACGTCCTTCCAGGTTTCCAGTGTCATAAGGGTATCTTCTTGGAAATCGGTTATACTTGCAGTGAAAATATGTCTTTCTCTTATGAACTTTGCATAAGCATATTGGAACTCACTCTTCAGAAACATCATGGTCTGCGTCAAGTCTTGATAGTATTTTTCCAAATGGTGTAGATGATCTAGCTCCTTTAGTGCAGTGACCAGTTCATTTTCATCTCACCTTTCTTGATCCAACGTGGCATCAGTGATATCCATCCAAGCATCGATGGGCTCATATGTCTTTGAATGTTTTGTACTGAGAAACTTCTCCTCTCTGGTGATGAGAATCGAGCTATCCAGTGTGAGTCTTCTCTTATTGGTGGTCCTTTTCATGATATATTTCATCTTCATGTCATAAGAAATCACATGTATATCGGTGACCTCATCAACAAGCTCAGGGATTTTTTGTTCCCCCTAGGTTAGAGTGTTTCCCAGGGATGTGTGTATTTGTTCTAGGACTTGTTCATGTACTTCTTTCATATGCTTGAATGGATCGACCTTCATTTGGTTTTCATAGGCTAGTGAGGTATCAGCCAAAATGGAAGAGTCATTGATAGGTTCATCACTTACTTGGTGATCGGTTGTTGAAGTGTTGATATATTGTTGTTCCACTTCCTCTTTTTTTCCACTTGATCCTAGCTCTTCTCTGAAGTTATCTTTCGGGGTCCCTGACAGGTCGAGAAACTCTGTGTCTAAGACACTTTAGGCCTCATGGTCACCCTACGGAGGTTTTTGAACTGATGCATCGGGACTTGGATCAAATGTTTTCGCAGGTTCCTTCTCCTCTATAATCGGTATCAGAGTTACCAATGAGACCTCTAAACTCTCCTCATCTTCATAGATGGTTATTAGATCAAACAGGGGTTTTGGCACACATGTTTCACCTAGTGTTCTTGGACTTTCAAACTGGGTTGGAATGGTCATCGGTGATATAATCTGTGGTGATGGAACTCTAGGGTTTTTGAGACCAGTGATTTCCTCTAGTTGTATTGACTCTGAGCCATTTGGATCCTCTCTGATTGTAATTGGGTCATCTAAGGGGATCCTCATCATTTTTATGATTTGAGGATCATTCTCTAGCTGGTTGATAACTCTCTCAGATCCTTCTAGTAAAAACAACCCTCTCCTTTGTGCCTTTGTGGTTTATGTCACTCTAATTTCTTCTCTAACCCTAAGAGCTTCTTGAGCCAACTTCTCTATTGTTCTGACCTGCTCATCCATGATCATAGCTTTGAACCTGGTCATGTTCGGGTAATATTTCCTTTGTAATACCTCCTCCCAATCATGAGCACATTCTGTAAAAATCTTATCTTCGAACTAGTCATGTGTGTATGGCCAACATGAAGAGCCTTGTGAAGCGTGTTGGAGGACAATGCATTTAGGATCGTGCTTGTGAAATTGGCCTGTCAAGAACCTGTATTTCAGTTGAATCAAACCCTCTTATTTATCTTGAGTCATGTCCTTCACTATATAAAACCCCACATGGAAACTGTAGGGTATAAATGCTCGTTTATTGTCCTTGAACAAAGTGGCATTATATCCCTGCAGGATAGTATGATAACAAATTTATCCCACGATGAGTCGGTCTAGGACGTGAGCAGGGACAAAATGTGGTGCTCCGGTGGCCTGAACACCCTAATATAGGTTGTGTTTTCATCTAGATACTAGTGGAATACTTCCAATATCATTTTCTTGGTCACTACAGACAACCTTGGGCATTCCTTTTTAAATATAATGAAATAAATCCTGGCGATGAATTCATCACAAATAAGGGCTTAAGAATTTTTGTACTTGTTCTCCCATAGGATGTTGAAGTAGACATGAACAGGAAGTTCTGTAACGTTTTATCTTAAATTCATACCGGCGAAGAGATTCCTCGTGTAGATTACATCTAGCGGGTACGAGGCCATGTGAAAAGCGGGGGCTTCCCCTTATTTTGGCGTCTGAGCCTCCAATACATTTGTGCTCAATTTCTTGGAAATGATTGATCCCCAGTTGAAACTACTCCCTGAAATATCCATAATGTATGCCAGGGAATCCATGCCTCTGAGAACTTGGCGCAGTCATTTTCCCCATATAATCAGCAGATGAGAACTTGGATCCTCATCATTTTTATCTGTTCAACCGCTCCTCTGGCTCCCTAAGATTGTACTACTTTTGGACCTCTGTCGAGAGAAAAAATCTGACACATCCACCATTCTCATCATTAATGAGGCACTTCTGCACATCTGTATGATCAATTAGCCAACTTAGAGTCTCAATGCAAGGTAAGAACGGAGTTTGGCAGGCTACCATGTGCAATAATGACCACCAAATGTTTGGGAAAACTTGGTCGTCGATAACCCTTATATCCGGGTTGTTGTGTGGGGTAAACTCCAGGTCATCCTCTTGGTTGATTCTGTTGAATAGATCTCCCCACTGTGGGAGAATTATTTTAGATCTAGTGGTCACTTATGTATCGCCAAAAGGTGGGGGTTGAATGAATTCCTTCTTCGTTGAAGTTTTAATAACTTGTTCCACCCTGGGAGCATATTCCAACTGCCTCACAGTGTTAGGAGAAGACCCTTCACCAATATCTGTCTCCTTTAATTTTGGTGCCCTCGGTGAGAGTCTGGTCATTGGATTTCTTGGAGGCATTTTTTTCTGCAGATAAATCATAGTTAGACATTGTGTAACAGATTGAATGTTGATATATAAAAATTATGACCGTCGAACTGATAAAATTTAACACATACCTCTTCTGCTAGCTTAACCTGGTTTTGATAGTCCAAAAATCAAACGCAACTCTTGAGATTCTCTCTTCTCTTCTTCGGTTTCTCTACAAATGGAAACGTGTGTGTAGAATGGAGGTGTTCGAAGTTTTCTTAGTGATTTAAACAAAGATCATACTTACCTTGTCGCATCAGTTATTCAATTCGAGATATGAGTGCGGTTATACAAAATCTGTCGCCATATCTTCATTATGTTTAAAATTAAATTCGATCATAGGTTGGCAGCTTGGGAGAAGGATATAATGTGGTCTATCGATAATTTCAAATTCTCGTTGTTCAATCGGCACACGAGGTAGCAATGTATGTGGAGTGAAACATTAACTGGCCTATTAAATGGTAGAATCTAATCGTATCTCGTGTTGAAAACATCCCATCGTTTCACTAATATAACTGGTGGATCAGGATTTGGGGCTTCTCTTTAAACAATGTTTGTTGATATCTCCTAAAAAAAACTCTGTTACTGATCCATATTGTCGTACAGAGCTATCGTGGGAAAGATAAAATTGAAGTGTGACTAGGACATAGGGAAACCTAAGGTGACTCGGGACAAAACTAGGTCGTATGAAATGCCTATGTGGCAAAGATATGTGGCGCTTGAAATTGGCGCCTTTGTTTAATTGTGTTATTCAAAATCGAGGAATTTTCCTTAGCTAATTGTTTTAGAAAGAAATCCTACCCTATCGATGTCAAAAAAGTATCAAGGATCATCAATCGATGATAAGCGTAACTAAGTGCTCCCGGATTAACCCCCTCAAAAATTCTCGATGCTGAAAGTGCATCGAGTGTCGGTGATCGGTGATGTGTCCATGTGGAAATTTTCAATGATTTAATTCTTTGAGATTTCACCAACCCCAAACAAATGCATCTTTCATCATCTATCGGGGGTTTATCATGGCTCATGCCAATGTTTATCCCTCTCATATTTTTTCGACGCCGATGGGAAATCGACTAACTCTTGAATATTCTTGGTGAACAACTAGTGCAAATTTACTCTGCCTTTTACCGATGTCGATGATGTTGGCAAATGTTTAAAAAGTAGCGTATGCTTGTCATTGATGGAAAGTACAACAGTGGAGATGGCAGGATAAGAAGGATAAAATCCATTGGGGATTCGGACGTGAAAGCTCAGGAGGAATCGCATTGAGGAAAATGCATGCAGCAAAGCTCAAGATACAGGAGTTTGCAGAGGAGAAGATAGAGATCCAATGACCGTTGGATCCCATTCAAATTTCCTGAAAGGCCGACAGTCGTCAGATCTGCAAAAGCTGTGAGGGAGATAAGCCATCGGGATATCGGAGTTCTCAAGGTCGTGAGAAACGGGACATTGAAAGTCTCGATATCCAGACATAATCGGGACCATCATTTGAAAGTACGCGTGGCAGCAATCGGGCGCCACCGGGAGAAGCTCGACAGGAGGCTTCATCGGAGAATTGGGAATCAGAGTTTCACGAGTCCCGTGAACAATTACAACAGAAACCTCGAAGTCGCGATGAAATAAATCCCGATTGAACCTGAACCGTCAGATCAACATGTGATCTAGACCGTCAATCCAACTCACGACAGCAGACCATGTCATCTAGGGACACGTGGCACAACCAGGTAATGACAGGTGTGAGGAAGATTCAACACTTTAGGCAAATGCAAGTCATGAATCAAAGTGACACGTGGCAGTATTTAACACGTGTCAAACCACGTGTGACATCAGCAGACTTTAAGAGATCGGGACTTTGAAATGAAAAAGTCACTTGACATCAAGAATGCCGATTTCACGATGAGTGATGAGCGATTTAATCGCAGTCGCTGAATAAAGATCGCATCTGGACCGTTGATTCAAGTCTATATCAGAGTTTCGTCGATCGCAAATTCAAGAGGCAAAGAACTCATTGCATCAAGAATGTCGATTTCATGATATGCGAAATCATGAAATGATCTGAGCCGTAGGATCAAGTGTTGATCAGGACCGTTGATCATAGCCTGTATCGGAGTTTCGGGGATCACGAATTCATGAGGCAAAGAACACAATGCAACAAGAATCCCGATTTCGCAATATGCGAAATCGGAAGTGAATCTGGACCGTCAGATCCAGAAATGATCAGGACCATAGATGTAACTCCATATCAAAGTTTCGGGGATCGTGAATTCAAAATATAAAGAACTCAATACAACAAGAATCCTTATCTTGCGATGTGCGATATCACAATCCAATCGTGGCCGTTGAAACAAGCTCATATCTGGACCATTGGTTCAAATCCATGTCGGAGTTTCACGAATCGCAATATGGAGAGACATAAGGCTGTGGTCATAGCCCTTGGTCACGGGACGAGAAGGAGTCAGTCTGGATAATCTCCACATCGGAGTTTCGGGGATCGGGATTTGCAAGTGACTAAAACTATGAATGCCAAGAGTGCCAAAATCGTGATATATGAAATCTCTATTGGATCTGAACCGTTGGATCAAGTATTGATCGCAGGGCTATTGTTGCATGCAATAGTGAAACTGCCAGAAACCACTGATGGTTTCAGCCAGAGGACTAGAAGACACTTGGGAAAACGGCCAGAGAAGCTGAAGAGTTACGATGAAGATCACGCAGAGCACTCGAGAGATGGAGAAAATTGGTGCGGTTGGACCATGCAGAGGGATGGAGAACATTGCAGGCACAAGGTGCATAGAAGATATAAATACACAGTACAGAGAAGAGAAGGGGTTGTTTTTGTTGTTGTTGTTGTTGTTTTTGTTGGAGGTTAGTGTGATTGTTTCTTGGAAAGGTGATTCAGGTGTGAAGAAGGATCAGAGTGTAGTAGCTGAATAGCACAGAAGAGGAACTGTGCAGAGAATGGAGATGGCGCATAGAGAATAAAAAGAAGAAGACCATACAGCACAAGTGATATGTGTAGAAAGGCAGTGTGGCAGAAAGAGCAACGAGATGCAGCAGAACAATGATAAGTCGGGTAAGCCACTGTTGAACATTATATCACTGTAATAAGTTTCAGAAGCAAAGATTTATATTTCAGGATGGTTGGGAGGTTCTAGGGAGGACTGTTGTCCTTATAGGTTCAAGTGGGTGCTTGAACACAGGGATTTGGTGCTTCCTTCTAGTTGGTGCTAGAGAAACCAGGGAGTCGTTGCTTCCTTCTAGTTGGTGCTAGAGAAAACAGAGAGTTGGTGCTCTCAGCAAGTTGCAGCTTGCAAACCTGAGGTTGTAGCCTCATTATGAGTTGGTTCTCATATGTATGATATTGTAAATAATGTAACCATTACTTATCATATAAAAGAAAAGAGTTTTTTACCCTACATGGGTTTCCTCGAAAAATATTTGTCTTTGTGTTTCTCATATATATGACTGATGCTGAATGTGCCTGTGTTTGTTTCTCTGCACTATTGTGATCATCATTCAGTGTTTCTGCAAAGAGTTTTAAAAAGAAGCATAATTGTTTAAGCTCAGTAACAACTAATTCACCCCCCCCCTCTCAGTTGTCCAACAATTGGTATCAGATCCGGCCCCTTTTATCTAAGGGTAGATCCTAGAGCTTAAACATGTCAAGCCATGAAGGAAATTAAACCAATAAGGCCCCTCTGTTCAACGGAACAAACTTTACCTTCTGGAAAGTTAGAATGAGAACCTACATAATGGCTTTGGGTGCAGATGTCTGGGATGTGGTAGAGACTGGTTATGTAAAGCCAATTGTGCTAGCTAATAAGGATGACAAACTAGAATTTAGCTTCAA
>ML822165.1:6408-27819 GCA_009831015.1 Picea engelmannii | reverse complement strand
GGGTGTTGTAGTTTCCATCAATGCCAAAGGGGGAGATTGTTGGCAAATGTTTAACAAGTAGCGTATGCTTTTCATTGATGGCAAGTACAACAGTGGAGATGGCAGGATAAGAAGGATAAATCCATTGGGGATTTAGACGTGAAATCTCAGGAGGAACAGCATTGAGGAAAACATGCACAGCAAAGCTCAAGATACAGGAGTTTGTAGAGGAGAAGGAAGACAGAGATCCAGTGACCATTGGATCCCATTCAAATTTCCTGAAAGGCCGACAGTCATCAGATCTGCAGAATCTGCGAGGGAGATAATCCATCGGGAGATCGGAGTTCTCAAGGTCATGAGAACTGGGACATTAAAAGTCTTGATATCCCGACATAATCGGGACCGTCATTTGGAAGGACACGTGGCAGCGATCAAGCGCCACTGGGAGAAGCTCGACAGGAGGCTTCATCGGAGAATCGGGAATCGGAGTTTCACGAGTCCCGTGAACAATTACAACAGAAACCCCAAAATCGTGATGAAAGAAATCCCTACTGAACCTGAACCATCATATCAACATGTGATCTAGACCATCGATCCAACTCATGACAGTAGACCACGTCAGCTAGGGACACATGGCACAACCAGGTAATGACAGGTGTCAGGCAGATTCAACACTTTAGGCAAATGCAAGTCACAAATCAAAGTGACACGTGGCATTATTTAACACGTATCAAACCACATGTGACGTCAGCAGAGTTTCGAAGATCGGGACTTTTAAATGACAAAGTCACTTGACATCAGGAATGTCGATTTCGCGATGAGCAATTTCGCGATGAGCAATTTCGCGATAAGCGATTTCGTGATTTAATCGCAGTCACTAAATAAAGATCGCATCTGGACCGTTGATTCAATTCTATATCAGAGTTTCGTCGATCATGAATTTGAGAGGCAAAGAACTCATTGCATCAAGAATATCAATTTCGCGATATGCAAAATTGCGAAATGATCTGAGTCGTAGGATCAAGTGTTGATCAGGACCGTTGATCACAGCCCGTATCGGAGTTTCGGGGATAGTGAATTCATGAGGCAAAGAACACAATGCAATGAGAATCCCGATTTCGCGATATGCAAAATCACGAGTGAATCTAGACCATCATATCTAGAAATGATCAGGACCATAGATGTAACTCCATCTCGGAGTTTCGAGGATCGCGAATTCAAAATAGAAAGAACTCAATACAACAAGAATCTCGATTTCGCGATGTGCGATATCACGATCCAATCGTGGCCGTTGAAACAAGCTCATATCTGGAAAATTGGTTCAAATCTATGTTGGAGTTTCGCGAATCGCAATATGGAGAGACATAAGGCTGTGGTCACAGCCCTTGGTCACTGGATGAGAAGGAGTCAGTCCGGATAAGCTCCACATTGGAGTTTCAGGGATCGGGATTTGCAAGTGACTAAAACTATGAACGCCAAGAGTGTCTAAATCACGATATATGAAATCTCGATTGGATCTAAACTGTTGGATCAAGTATTGATCGCAGGGCTATTGTTGCATGCAACAATGAAACTGCCAGAAACCACGGATGGTTTCAGCCAGAGGACTAGAAGACACTTGGGAAAACGGCCAGAGAAGCTGAAGAGTTATGATGAAGATCACGCAGAGCACTCGAGAGATGGAGAAGATTGGCGCGGTTGGACCATGCAGAGGGATGGAGAACATTGCATGCACAAGGTGCAAAGAAGATATAAATACACAGTACAGAGAAGAGAAGGGGTTGTTGTTGTTGTTGTTGTTGTTGGAGGTTGGTGTGATTGTTGCTTGGAAAGGTGATTCAGGTGTGAAGAAGGATCAGAGTGCAGCAGCTGAATAGCACAGAAGAGGAACTGTGCAGAGAATGGAGATGGCGCACAGAGCATAAAAAGAAGAAGACCAAACAGTGCAAGTGATATGTGCAGAAAGGTAGTGTGGCAGAAAGAGCAACGAGATGCAGCAGAACAATGATAAGTCGGGTAAGCCACTGTTGAACATTATATCACTGTAATAAGTTTCAGAAGCAAAGATTTATATTTCAGGGTGGTTGGGAGGTGCTAGGGAGGACTGTTGTCCTCAGAGGTTCAAGTGGGTGCTTGAACATATGGAGTTGGTGCTTCCTTCTAGTTGGTGCTAGAGAAACCAGGGAGTCGGTGCTTCCTTCTAGTTGGTGCTAGAGAAAACAGAGAGTTGGTGCTCTCAGCAAGTTGCATCTTGCAAAGCTGAGGTTGTAGCCTCATTATGAGTTGGTGCTCATATGTATGATACTGTAAAGAATGTAACCATTACTTATCATATAAAATAAAAGATGTTTTTACCCTGCATAGGTTTCCTCAGAAAATATATGTCTCTGTGTTTCTCATATATGTGACTGATGTTGAATGTGCCTATGTTTATTTCTCTGCATTATTGTGATCATCATTCAGTGTTTCTACAAAGAGTTTTAAAAAGAAGCATAATTGTTAAGCTCAGTAACAACTGATTCACCCCCCCCCTCTCAGTTGTCCAACAGATGATACATTGGCGATCAATGATTATTATTACTATGTGTTCATTTTACCTACTTGGATTTTGCCGACGTCGAACATAGGTGCACTAGTCACAGTTTTAGTTGCAGATTCTTATTTAGAATGCTAAGTTCTTTCAGAAACAAAGGTTTTCACATTGACAGGTTCAAACAAATCCACTTTGATCGATGTAAAGACATGAAAACAAAATTATCAATCCTTCCACGATGGACTCAATTCATACAGCAAAACAAAAGAAAACAAGTGGTACCCAAAAGTGACAGAATTTCATAAAATCTTTTAGGGTGTGCTGAGCGCTCAACAGGAGGAAAGCATGCAAGGCATCCATGCAGGGAGACCTAACCATCTTAGGGTTAGGGTTTTTGTAAGAGATTGTAACAACTGATAATCCAAAAATTCATATAAATAAGGACCTAAGAGGTCTAGGGGGGTTTGTTGGTTGTTCTTGAGTTTTTCTATGTTCAATTAGGGAAACTATTGTAAGATCTGATACCATTTTGTAAGTTGTTGAGATGTAGGATACTCGAGTAGCTATATCTTGAGGGTTAGATCGCAGACTGAGGATACTAGTGTGATCTAGTCCACCTCACAGAGGTTGTGGAACCTTGTCCATGATTGTATGATCAGAATTGTAGTGCGTGCAGCACCATTAATCATAGCAAGCATAATAAAGAGCCTAAGAAGACAGATCTTTGTGAATGTGTCCCAGGAGGGGGTGAACCATGGTAAAAACTTGTGGCATGGATGTTGTTTATTGCATATTTACTTTTGTCAGTAGTTAGATGAATGAATGAATGATTTAGTTAGATCTATCTTATGTTGGATCTGTTAGAATGCATGCATAGAGTTATCAGATGAAAAAAACTTAAGAATAATAAAAGGAACAACCATATCAAGGCCTTAGAGTATGAGTTGCAATCCCAGATCCCTTCTCTTTCCTAGACTGCAAGTAGTTGAGCATTGTAGTCACCCATAGAACTATATCGAGTGAGACTATGCAGTACATTTTGTGTGTTGTGTTTCCTTCTGGTTTACCAGAAGGGATAATATTTTTAGAGGGTTTATTGGAAATCTGTTAGATATGAACCTGGGTCAGCCTAGAAGTAGATAGTAAGACTAATAACCAACAAATGGTTTTTTTGTCAGTTGGAACTGCATGGGATTGAGTGAATGGGATCTGTGAAATAATCACACGGAGAATGAAGCTATAAAAAGGATTGTTTAGACTGTGGAATCCAATGAAAGTGGAGATTGAAGGCTAGTTGAAAACAAAAGATCTTGAATTTTCACAGAAAGTTAACATCGCGCAAATATCTGGACAAATACGTGTTTAGAAACTTGCATGAGGTATTTTTTTGTGATTTCCTACATGTGTTGCAGGAGTGGCTATTGAGATTGAAAGAAAACCACCCTACAAATCGAATCAGACAGATCAAGTGGAATCCTGTGGATATCATGCAGTTACAATAAGTTAAAAATAAATTCATGTGTGCAGTAGATTTCTAGTTAAACAGTATTGTTGCATGGTTTATCACAAAATTTGCAGTAGATACCGTGAAGTCTTACACAACAAGAGTTTCTAAAAGTACCTAGAGGTAGGTATATCATATATTTTTACACTTCAATCAAGATCTTATTGTATAAAAAAGGTGTAATGACTATGGCCTCGGACAACTAGACTTCCCTGCATGCATGGGGGAAGGGGGGAAGTACTAACATAAGATGGAAGAACGAAGGGAGAGATGAATAATGGAAATAAGGAGGAGGCCATGGACCCAATCATGATGGAATAAAATCATATCAAGTAGATCATGGTAATGGCTGGAAATATGCACAGTGGAGTACCCTACTATTGAGCTCTCAACACACCCTAAAAAGTCTCTACCAATTTTTAATTTTTGGGTACCACTTAATATTTTGGTATTGTCTAATTCGAAACGATGGTGTTTTCGCTTATCATTATTTTCTGCAAATTCTCCTTGATTCTTTAAAACATTTCCCTAAACATGTCAAAACCATCATAACTTAAAGGGATTAACATTTGATTAAATAATCAACCACTAAATCGTTTTACCCGACGAGTCCAAAATTCGACACCCAGAAGAATCAGAGATGAAAGAAAATCATCCTAGAAAACTAAGGATGTTGATCACCGATTTTAGTCGGCATCGGTAAAAGGGGAGTTGTTCTTTCAAGATAAGCATTGCGCAAGAAAGTTTCCAATGATCAATTTCATTCGGCATCGGCGAAATGTGAAAGGAAGTAGTCGTTTGCGGGGAAAGAAAGGAATCACCGGTGGCCGATCCCGTAAAATATTTTCGGCATCGATGAAATGTGAGTAGCTAAACCTGTAAGGAGCGTAAAACATTTTCCAGGCCACCAACTCTCAAAAAATTTCGGTGTCGATGGTTTTTCTTTTTGTAAAAAAGAAAAAAAGGTATCAACGAAAATCCCGTAGCTCTGTGCCGATCTCCGGCTTCCCCATTCTGAAAATGACACGATGGGACGTTTTAGCTCTAAGATACACTAGATATGATGCATTTAATCGATTGATTAATTCCAATATCATGCATTAGTTTCTAATTCATGTGCAAAGAAAAATGATCGTTTTAGCCTATAGATACAGTGCACCTCCCTCCGTGCCTCCGCCGTCAACCTATGTAAAATTGATTATCGAAAATTGGTGGTAAGTAGTTTTGAATTTTGTCCCATTACTTGCAGTAACATCTTGATGTGATTGGTAAGTTCTCTCTTGTTATATTACCCTGAATTATTATACGCCAGAGCATTCTGCGTGCAAAGAAGTCTAGAACATCCAAAGGAACGAGATGAATGACCCGGAGAAGGTGTCCATGTTATAGTGAGTATTAAGCAACAAATTTTAGAAAGAATACAGGTATGTACCAGTCTAGTTTTTTTGTTTCCACATCACATGTAAATTAGGATCTAATATTATTCTACATGCGGGCCCTAATTGAATGATTTGGGTTGCAGGAACGATGCCTCCGAAGAAAACTACCACTTGGAAATCTCCTAGAGCCCCAAAACTGCAAGAATCAGAAGCAGGAGAGGGCTCCTCCCCAGCCGTTGAAAGGAAATTGGAATTCACTTCTAAGTCAACGCCCATCATCAAGACCATCACCAAAGAAGCCTTCACTCAGCCCCCTACCTTTGAGGACATAGAGGCGAACATTGGGAGCAAGAGAATGTTCCCGCGCTGGGAAGACCTATTCAAGAAAATCAAGCATGAAGAATTCCCAGAATATGCCCCACATAGCGATCCTGACACAAGGAAGTTGGATGATGAGGTCTCCGTCAACATCCGCAAGGCTTACCTACACATGGTGGTGAGAAGGACTCTAGTTTTCCCTTGCATCGAACTTTTAAAATGGATCATTGATCACATTGATGCACAGAAGTGTGTAATCAATGATGATAATGGTCAAATCATGGGGGTTTTCCTCCCACTAGAAGTCCAAAATTATTACAAGCTCAGGGACCCGGATGAACATTTGAGCACGGATTTTGTTGTGAAGTTTTACCAGAAGCACAACACCAGCAAAATCAAGGCATCCTGGTGGAGAGAACACAAAAAATTCACCAACTGAAACTCTGACTAGTACCCGGCGGCCAACCTCAGACAACCTTATATCTATATAATGGCTCTCCTTTGTTGGTTTCATGGAGAAAAAGATTGTTCCAAATTTTTGGAGGCATGGATTCCTTTGGCTTATACTGTCACCATCTCCAAAACAACCTTCAACTGGGGTGTTATCATCTCCAAACATCTTAGCACCTGCATTCTATAGGCTCAGCGGCTGAAGGAAGGAGAAACTCATGCCTTCTACATGGTGTATTATCTATTGGACGTCGTCTGTGCAAGAAACGCCTTCGTCGGGATGAACCTAAGTTGACGCATTTCTAAGCTCCTAGTCCATGTCTACTTCGGCATTTTGTGGGAGAACAGGTATAAAATATCCTACTCTCTCATTTGCGATCAATTTATCACACCTATTCTTTTTTTACTATTCAAGAAAGAGTGTCCAAGGCTCTCTGATGTGGCCAAAAAAGTTATATCGAAAGTTGGTCACTGGTACCTGGATGAGCGTGAAACCTACATTAGGGTTTTCGATGCCACCAGAGCACCACATTTGCTACCTACATATTTCCACGACCGATTGGTACTAGGGGAAATATGTTATCAAACTATCTTGCAGGGCTACAATTCCACTTTGGTGAAGGATAAGAAGTGAGAATTCATCCCCTATGGGTTTCATATCGTCTTCTACCAAGTTAAAGACACTGTGCAGGCCAAGCAAGAGGGATTAAGTCAATTGTAATTTCCATTCCTAACAGGACATTTTCGCAAGCATGACCCCAAGGGTCTGGTATCGAAACATGCATCACAAGTATTGTCCTATTGGCCTTATGCCCATGACCAATTTGAGGATGAAATTTTCACTAAAAACACTCAAGACTAGGATGAGGTGGTGGAAAGAAAGGCTGACCCCAGAGTAATGAAGTTCAAGGCCATGAGTTGGGAAGAGAAAATGGTGTCCTTGGAGCAAGAAGTGAAAGAAATTCTTAGGTCTAGGGAAGAAAGGGTAACATTTGAATCGGCCGAAATGATGGAAGCTCCCGAGGAAGCTCCTCTATAGAACTAGAATTTTCTCGGAACTTCGGGTGCGCTAGAAAGAGGGATGCTCTTGATCCAACATGGTCATCAAATGATGGATATGGCATCCAATGATCCAACACTCTTATCAAGTGTTTCGACCAGTAACCCAGAAGAGAGCTCAACAAGGGTAGGCAGCTCTGAGCTCACAGACCAGGGTAATGTCAATGGGTCACATGACCCTGAATATACATTGCCACCAGTCGATTCATCGACAGCCGCGATGATTCAATCAAGGCTAGTTCGGGTGTTGGTCGAAACAAGTGTGCCTAACCCTCTAACTAAGTTCATAAATATATACAGTGATGATGAGAGCCCGAAGGCACCTCAGAAAACCTCTGTGCATGTAGAAGAAGAAAAGGGAGAAAAGGAAAAAACACCTCTTATTCTTGATGCTCAGATTCAAGAGGACACACGAGAAGGAAAAGGAGTTGAAATCGGCCTAGACATAGAAATTTCCAATGCACCGGAGACCCGAGCAGGTAGTCCCAAGGACAAGTCAAAATTGGATGAGTCAGAAGAAAGGTCCCTGCAGAAGGACGTTGGCAATTCCACGACTAGTATACAAGAAAGTATTGAGCTCCCTCCTGAAACCATCTATTCCACTTGATACTCAGGTCCTCGATAAACAACGGGAGGAGTTCGGGCCTTCGGAGAAAAATAAAGAGTTTCAAGAGTCTGATCTTGAACAAATATATACCACCAGCAACCTTGGAAACACGCTCACATGGGGCGACCAACAGATAGTAGAGCTGATAGATGAGGTAATAGACGTCTATGCAATCTCCTATGATCAAAAGAGGAAGGCCATCGTGCAAAGGACTGTTAAGAAGAGAAATATAACTATGGATTGTTCCATTTTGGTTACCACAAAGGAAAATTTGATCAAGATAGCAGATGCCCACACGTCTAAACTAATAGGCGTGGGAAGAGCCCTCTCTAATGCTGCCCAAGATAGGGCCAGGAGGGATGAAATAGAACTATTTGATACTCTAAAGAAACTGGAACACTTGCGCCATCTTTTTGAGTATTACAAAGGTGCCACACAAACTGCGGCATATTTGAAGAGTGAGTTTTCAGGAATTTACAACAAGTACAAGAAAGAAAGAAACCTGTTAACCGAAAATATAATTGAATTCTAGGAGGACACTCTCATGGCCCTTGCAGCATGCAAGGAGATGGAACGATGGCATGAAAGAACTCTGAAAGAGATGGAAAGACTCGAATACATTGAGGCAGTCCAACAAGGTCGAGAAAAGGAAGAAAATGGAATTCAACTAATAGGAAAGAGTAGCCTCGACCGCATGAAGATATCCATAGAATATTAGACTAAGATGTCCCAAGACCCACATCGAGAGATCCAAGAATAATATGCCAAGTTCCAGAAGAACTGGGATAAAATTAATAAAGTAATGAAAGATATCAAGCTCCCCGAGTTCGTCACCCCCAGTGAGTTTATCGACATAAGAGACGTGCTCAAGGTGTATGTCGAACAAGACTCCTTATGGACCGAAGAGTGTACAAAGGTAGCCGATGTGAGGTCAGAACAGGTGCAAAAATTCACAGAACACACGATCAGAGCTAAAACCATGTTGCAATAGCTAAATTCCACCTTGGTAAAGTACCAAGCGCATGCAGCAGACATCAGAGGGATATATGAGGCCCCAATGGAACAACACAGATTCTCATGGGCCAAGATTTATGAAGAATTGTTCATCAATTGGTTTGAATACGAAAGGATTCATCCTTTCAAAGAAATATCCCAGGTAGACTAATCAAGAAACTGTTATGAGATAATTCCACGTGGAAACTTTTGTTTGGTTCAAACTATACTTATTCGTTAAACTTCGATTAAGCTTGAGATTATAAATAAAGGCCTCGACCAATTAATAAGGGTCGATGGTTTGTTGTAAGAACTTTTCTTTCTGGCTGCTAAGAATTATTTTGAAGCTGCTATGAATTTGGAAGTCCTTCTGAACCAAAGATGAACTATTTTCATCAGATGTATGTGATTGGAGTTGGAGAAGAATTACTTCATTTCCTGTTCCATGAATGTTGCAGTAAATGAGTAAGAGAAATTAATTATGTTTTCAAGTTATCTGGTGCAATGTTTTAATGTTCCTTTCTTTAAATGATGAAAGTAAATCATTATGCTTCTATGTGATGAATGTCTTGGTAGATGAATTATTTTTCTTACTGTGACAGTGATTACAGTTGTATTTCTTTCTTTGTGCTAATTAGTTTACCTCAGCTATGTGATGAATGTCTCGATAGATGAATTATTTTTCTTACCCTGATCTCGATCATATATGTGTTTTCTTTCTATTAATTATCTTTCTCATAAAGCAGTTGGAAGCTCTTTCAGTTAAAGTATTATTACTAAGCCCCTTTGGCATAGGATCGTTGTCTGCATGTTCGAGTAGCGGGTTATCCCAAGCTCTAACCCTTCCCAATAGTTAAAAATATTGTCCTATATTATTCAAGTTGGTTTATACTGGCATGCACTTGTACCTACCCCACCTAAGAGAAATTACTGGAAAAAATTGTCTTAACCGAAGGAAGAACATTCACCAAAAAACACAAAATCGCATCGATAATTTCGCCAGATTGTAAGATTTGGAGAACCATTCCACTCCAAACACTACAAAGTCTAATTGGGCCTCGGTGGTGGGTTTGGTTCCTACTGTTGAATCAGGGGATTTAAGCCCCATAAACACCTACCAATATAAGATGAATAAGAAGAAGAGATCCATAGCTGAGAGAGAGGGCTTGGAAAGTGAAAAAGAAGAGGTAGAGGATATCTAGGATGTGGATCAGATTGAGGAAATCCTGCGTGTAACATATGAATGGAAGACTTGAGGTCCAAGGGAAAGAATAGAAGGTAGAACTCCCATTCATGTCAGTGTCACTATGGAACCCATAACCGCATGTGAGACTAATACACCAGAAAGAACACCACCATTTAGAAAACCGAATTTCAGTAGAAGAAAGACAACAGGAAGTACATTTAAACAAGGAGAAGAAATTGGAGGAGCTAGTTCAAGAAGTAGCAGACACAACAATAGAAGAGCTAAAGGAGGATCTGAAGAACCTCACATTTCAAATGAACCAGAATAAGGGATAAGAGAAAATAGAATTTGTTTGGTGTACCACATGCAGGATAGAAGGACACCACAAGAATGAGTGCCCAACTTTCATGAAGCATATGGCAACAAGGCTACCAAACCCATTGCCAACAGGATGACCATGGTGCGATATCTGTAAAACACATGGGCATGATCCATATCATTATCCAATGATGTAGAAATACCAGAAGGTACCTAAGAATTCATACTGCAATTTTTTCAAATTAGTGGGTCATGATGACAAATATTGTAGGAAAATGGACTTGATGAGAGAGAGAACTTCATATACATATAGGGTGCAGGCATAAATGATAACAAGGAAATTTGTGTCATAGTTCAACCAGGTACCACCTCCATATAATAATGCACAGCAGCAGTATAACAATGTGTAGCCTCAGTATAACAACATGCAGCCACAATATAACCCGATGTTGTATAATCAAGTGCCTCAGTACAACGCACCACGAGGAGATCTAGGTGGATACATAGGTGGAGGGCGAGGTAGAGGAGGATTTTGAAGAGGCATAGGTCCAATGGTGTACCAACACTACCAACAGCCAGGACATTATGCAAGGGAATATCCACTTCCACCTGCAACATGTATGTATTTTTGCGCAACACACCATGATACAGAGGAATGCCCAACACTTTTGGGGAATATTCAAGAAAAAAGGAACCAGAAAAATCAGAATGTTCAATGGATCTTTACATAATCCAGGGATGATGGAAGAAATATCAACATAGTTATGCATGGAGGATCTAAGACATGAGCTGACATAGTAAGATAGGAGCCAATGCAATACCAATGGGCAAAGATGAATATTGAACCACAGAAGTAGTTTGATGCGCAAAATGAAAAGGAGACATTCAAGGAGGCCAAACAGGAGTTCATCAAACAAGATGTTACGTCTACATCAGTTGTGCAGCATACTCAGAATGTACCAATGTACGATATTCCTTCATCAATGGACCATACCAGTGAAGCACCACCTTTAGTGCAAGTAAGTACCATAAAGACTTTTTTGCAATGTTGTCTAAAAATATTGAATGATCCATCATCTATTAAAGTTTTTCAAAATATGTTAGAAAAATGTAACATAGATGAAGAGGGGAATTTAGAACCAAAAACGGGCAATCACCTCCATACAAAAAGGAGGCCAAGCAGGGAATTCAGACTAAATGCTAACATTAGAGATTTCAATATGGGGGATATCATACTAGATTTAGGCTCTGAGGTAAATGTGTTACCCAATAAGACATGGCAATGTATGGGAGATTCCACACTAGTATATTCACCTATCCAATTGAAGCTAGAAAACCAGTAGAGAGTTATACCAATTGGAAGGCTTAAGGGTGTGACAGTAGATCTAGATGGAGTGTGCACTAAGGCAGAATTTTAAGTGATTGAGATAGTATATGGTACAACGCCTTACCCAGCATCGCTTGGATTGGATTGGTCATTTGATAACCAGGAAATAATCAACTTGAAGACAAGGAAAATGACATTCGAATCAGGAGAATACAGAGTCATTGTGCCATTAGATCCATCAGAGGGAGAAAGGTTTTTAGATCCCACTTGCTTAGATATAGACAAGATAAACTAGTTGTACAAAACCACTACGCGAGAAGAATATTATGTTAACCCAACTACCAATCGATTACTCAACTAGAGGAGCATCACATCACGTGCTTCTGACTCAGATACAGGTTTGTAGAATTGGCAGTAGAGATTACATGAAGTCTCCACAAGAAGGTGCATAAGAATAGACTGCGCAAGAAGATGGGTGGGTACAGAGATAAGAGAACCTCCCATTTTTCATGGGGTGAATGACTTATAGGAATTCCTAACAAGATACAAGGATGAAGTGCTAGAGAATTAGAAGCTCTTATCCCTGGACATTGCACTCAAGGAAACACGTACAAGATGGTGGGGTGCGCACAAAGAAACAATTAAGGACTGGTACCAATGTAAGAGGTTATTGTGCATTAGATTCAATGCAGAACAGTGTTGAAATTAATGATACAACTGAGAGGGGGGGGTGAATCAGTTGTATTTGAGCTTAAACAATTTTACGTCTGTTAAAACATTTTTAAACTTTCTTCAAGTGATCATCAACATTATACAGCATATGGACAGTAAAAGTAAAAAGCATCAATCACACATAAGGTATACACAGAGACATATTTTCATGAGGAAACCCATAAAGGGAAAAAACCTCTTCTTCTTCGAAATGATAGGCAGTCTTTTAAGTTCTGTACATCATCTTTAATTGAGCACCAACTCAATGTGAGGTTGCTACCTCTGTTTTACAAGCTGCAACTTGTTTGAGAGCACCAACTCTCTAGTTTCTCTAGCACCCACTAGAAAGAAGCACCAACTCCCTGGTTTCTCTAGCACCCACTAGAAGGAAGCACCAACTCCCTATATGTTCCAGCACCAACTTGATGGAAGCACCAACTTCCAGTTACACAGGCTCCAACCTGTATAACAGAGAACACTTGTTCTCCCTTGCACCACCCTGCCACCCTAGTTTCTTTGGCTGCAACCAAATGGAAGCTACAACTTCCTGTGTTCAAGCTCCCACTTGAACCTTTGAGGACAACAGTCCTCCCAAGCACCTCCCAACCTCCCTAAAACATAAATGAACATATAAAATGTCAACTACATAGATACATCAATTCTTACCAATATTTCTTTGTTCTATACATTTGGTCATCTTCTGACTGTTCTGCAATTCATTTCTTCCTCTGTCTGTTCAGCAGGTCTGCTCTGCATCAACTTCTTCTATCATTCTGTTCAGCTTCAATTTTTCTGTTATTATACTCTGCGTTTCATCTCACACTGTTCATCTTCTCCATCTCCCCCTGCACATTCTACATTTTTTCTTTTCTCACAGTTTCATTCGTTTTTCATACAGAATGACCAACCATACACAGTCTATCTCATTTTCTTATATACACGCCTCAATGACGTTTCCACTTCGCATTCTCTTAGCTAAATGAAAGACAATTGTCCAAGCAACTGAAACACCAACTGATTGGCGATCATGAGTCTGTTTCACTAACAGACTTGTAACTGAAGAGTTAACTGTGAGAGAGTATAGTAACCCTTCGATCATATTCCCATTTATTTGCGTTGTTGGATTAACTTTATTGTCATTGCCTCTAAATCAGGTTTTGGCATTTCAGCAATCCTGTGTTGAGTGTCTCGACACTTCATTTTTCGATCTTCGAAGTCCCAATACAGGAATTTTTTGCACTAGCTCCTTCATCAATCTCTCGCTGATGTGACCAAGGGTTGTGACCACAGCCTTATTCAACAACTGCATTTGGTAATTTCGTGTTTCGGTACTTCGGCATTTCAGGACTCCTGATGTTGAGAGTCTCTGAATTCTCCATCTCTCGGTAACCAAATTCATGATCTCCAATGCATCGAAGAGGGAGTCGGATCAATGGTCCATGATCTCTTCAAACCAATGGCTTAGATCAATTCACGATTTCGCATATCGCGAATTCAAAATTCTTGTGGTGAATGTGTTCTTGTCACTTCAAAGTCCCGATCTGCGAAACTTCGAAATGGAGTCGGATCAACGGTCTTGATCAACACTTGATCTGAGGGTTCAAATCATTTCGCGATTTTGTATATCACGATTTCACGATTCTTGACGTTAATATTCTTTGACCTCTCCAACACTCCATCCTCAAAACCCTGAAAGGGACTTGGATCAACAGTCCAGATTCTGTCTTGATTCAATGGTTGCGATTGAATCGCAATTTCGCATATCGCGAAATCGACATTATTTTTGCATTGTTTACTTGCCACTCCAAGTTGTGATCCCCAAAACTCCGATATGGAGTTATATCAACGGTCCAAAGCTAAGATTGATTCTACGGCTGCGATTGAATCACAATTTCGCATATCGCGAAATCGGCATTCTTGTTGTATTGTTTACTTTCCACTCCATGTTGTGATCCCCGAAACTCTGACACGAATAGGAATCAACGGTCCAGATCAAAGATTGATCTGACAGCTTAGATTACATCATGATTTTGCATATCGCAATATCGGGATTCCTGATGTTAATAATCTTTGACATGTCCAACTCTCGATCCCCGAAACTATGACATGGACTGGAATCAATGGTCTAGATCAAACCTTGATCTGACGGCTTAGATTACATCATGATTTTTCATATCGTGATTATGCCCGCTTCTCCTTGTTCCTTAAAGGACGTGCAGGTTCTTCTTGATCCAATGATGGTCGGATCCTGCGCTTTAATCTGACAGCTGAGATATGTCCTTCGATCAATGTTGTGTTTCCTTTGATCATTCACTGCCTTCAATCATTCGCCTTCGATCGTTTGACCTTCCTGAACTTATCTTATGTTTTCCTGTCAATTACAAACTTCCTGTACTCATGCCATCTTCATTGTTGTTCTTGCCATCAATGACAAGCATTCACTATCTGTTAAATATTTGCCAACAAACAGGGAAGAAATAAAATGCATAGATATGATGGACAAGAGAAACCAGTAGAAAATTTGGAGAAATTCAAGACACAATGGAGGATGACACCACCAGAGGAATGGCCTCATCAGTTCATCCATACACTAGAAGGAATTCCAAGAAACTAGTATGTAGACCAGGAACTGCGTAGAGGCACTGCAGAATGGACAACATTACCGCAGAATTTTATAGTAACTTTTTCATTTGAACATGAGAACCCCAACATTGAATCAGGACTAAAACAACTAAGAGGGGTGATATTTATTGATGAACTAGATATTGAACTCATGACATAGTATAAACAACAAAACATGCAAACATTCAAAGAACTATTGTCATTCTATCATGTGGAAGAAGAAGCATCAGAGGAAGATGACCCACGCAATATTCATATTACAAAAATTGAAGGAGAAAGAGAGGTGGAAGGTCCATGTTTGGAATCATAAGTATTTGATGCACCTATCAAGATAAATAAAGTCAGCATTGGGACAATTGATAATCCTAAAATGCCAAGCATTGGAGACTACTAGGATGAACAAACAATAGAAAGAATATCATAGTTACTGCATGAATACAGTGACCTATTCCCAACAACATTTATAGAGATGAAAGGAATAGAAAAGAGATAGGAGAGATGAATATACCTCTTAAACCTGAGGCTAGATCTTTTAGATGGAGACCTTATATACTAAATCCAATATATAAGCAGAAAGTGAAAGCAAAAATTGATAGAATGTTGGAATCTAGTATTATAGAACCAGTGGAGGAATCTGAATTAATAATCCCTATGGTAGTGCAAGAGAAGAAACAAGGGGGGATAAGGATTTGTGTATATTTGAGAAAGTTCAATGATGCTTGCCTACATCACCCTTTTCCTAACCCTTTCACAGATGAGCTCCTAGAGAATGCGAGAGGCCAAGAAGCATACTCATTTACAGATGGATTCTTAGGTTACCATCAGATCAAGATAGCCCCAGAAGACAGGTATAAGACTACTTTTGCAATGGAATGGGGATCCTACCAGTACACAGTCATGCCTTTTGGGTTGAATAATACACCAGCCATATTTTCAAGGGTAGTAATGGTTGATTTGAAGGAGTTCATACACCATTTTTAGGCGTATTTATAGATGATTGGACTGTATATAGTCTGTTAAAGGACCATGTATAAGTGTTAAGGATAATGTTGGAAAGATGCAGGAAGTGTCAGATATCATTGAATATCAAGAAGTGCATTTTAGGGACACCATTTGGAATATTATTGGGCCATATAGTGTGCAAAAAAGGATTTCTAGTAGACAATGCCAAGATTGCAGTTATTTTGAATTTACCACCACAAAAATCAGTGCGCTAGTTGAGATAAACACTGGGACATATAGGCTATTATAGGAAATTTATCAAAGGGTATGCGCAGATCACTACACAAATGGAAAAATTGTTAAATAAGGATACTAAATTTCTGTGGAATGAGAATTGTCAACAAGGGTTGGACACCTTAAAATAAAATATGGGCATAGCACCTATCCTAGTAT
The DNA here is from genome assembly GCA_009831015.1 of Picea engelmannii. Classification (NCBI taxonomy): domain Eukaryota; kingdom Viridiplantae; phylum Streptophyta; class Pinopsida; order Pinales; family Pinaceae; genus Picea; species Picea engelmannii. The sequence goes on along the minus strand of ML822165.1, from coordinate 11,438 downwards.
TCCTAGACTGGGAAAATATTTTTCATGTGCATGTAGATGCATCAACTATAGCACTCGGAGAAATTATGGCACAACCGAGAGTAGGGGACTTGGACCATCCTATAGCATTTGTAAGTAGAAAACTTTAAGAATGATAGTAGAAATACAATACTAGAGAAAGAGAAGGCCTCACCATGGTCTATGCACTTTAGAAGTTCAGGTTTTACTTATTAGGAAAACACTTTAAGATGTTCACAGATCATTCATCCCTCAAATATTTAGTCAACAAGCCAGTGTTGGGGGGAAGGATCTGTAGATGGTTGTTGTTATTTCAAGAATTTGATTTTGAAGTGATAGTCAAACCAAGTAAGTTGAATGCAGGTCCTGATCATTTGTCAAGGGTCACTAATGGAGAGGAACATGCCAACTTAGAAGACAACTTCCCTGATGCGCAGTTGTTTTCAATACAAATAGCTAATGAATATTTTGATGACATTATCGTTGAATATTTGAGCACAGGGATTGCACCACAAGAATTTAACACTGCACAGAAGAATAATATGGTAGTCAGAGATGTAGACTATCAATTTATTGTAGGACACTTATATAAAATGGGCATAGATAGCATTTTAAGAAGGTGTGTACTAGAACATGAAAGGCCTAGAATTTTGGTAGAAGCTCATGAGGGAATAGTTGGAGGACATTATGCAGGAACATATACCATGAAAGAGGTATTGTGCGTAGGACTATGGTGGCCAACAGTCCACAGAGATGCTAAGGAATATTTCCAGAAATGTGATTTCTGTCAGAGGGTTGGCAAACCCAACACAAGGGATTAGACTCCCCTGAGACCACAAGTAACTTTGTAGGTATTTGAAAAATGGGAAATATTCTTTGTTGGGCCAATCCTTCCACCAAAAAAAAGGTTAGGAGAGAGATATATCATTACTGTGATAGAATATTTAACAAGATGGGTAGAAGCAACACCATTCAAAGACTGCAGCACAAAGATAGCAGCACACTTCATGTTTAAGCAAGTGATTACCAGATTTGGATGTCCAAGGATTTTTATGAGTGACTAAGGTACTCAATTCATCAATAGCACCAGTAGGGCTCTGACTAAGGAGTTTGAATTCTATCACCAGAAGAGTACACCTTACCATCCTCAGGCAAATGGAATAGTAGAAGCCTTCAATAAGATCTTGGAGAATGCTCTGGAAAAGATCTGTAATGTCAACAGGGATGATTGGGATTTGAAAATACCAGCAGTACTATGGGAATACAGGACTACATGCAAAAATTTGACAAGACAAACACCATCCAGGTTGGTGTACGGGAAGGAAGTAGTAGTACCATTAGAATTTATGTTACCCAGTCTGCGCATAACAACAATTACCAACATGACAGAAAGAGGCACAGTAAAGGAAATATTAAACCATCTAATGGAAATGGAAGAGGACAGGATTCTGGCAGGATTTCACCAAGAATTAAAGAAAGAAAGAGACAAATCCTGACATGAAAAACATATCAAGAGGAAGAGTTTCAAGGAAGGATATTTATTCTTACTCTATGACAGTAAATGTTTTCAACATCTGGGTAAATTCAGAATGCATTGGTTGGGGCCATATGAAGTGAAGACCATCATGGATGGGGGATTTGTACAGTTAAAATACTTGGGAGGCACAGAACTGAAAGGAATGATCAATGGGAGTTGACTGACACTGTACAACAATAGTCGACCTCCTAGCACTGAAAAGTTACAGCGCAATAATAAATACATGTACATAGTGTAAGATAGTAGAAGCTAGGATAGAAAAATGACAAAAAGAAATAAAAAGGAGAAAAAGAGGGAAAAATAAATAGAAAAATAGAAAAGAGAGAAAATACAAAAAAATGGGGAAAAGTTGTGTGCAGTAAATACCGCGAAAAAAATCAAAAGATAGCACGCAGTAAAAATTAAACTTAGCGCAAATGCACACAAAAAGTAAAAGTGAACATAACACGGTCTATAAAAGGTAGAAAAGAATAGAGTTTCAACTCTTAGAAAATTTTGAGCTCAGAGTGAGAAAGAGAACTCGTGCCCTAGTTTTCAATCGTCGAAGTAGCAAGCCAAGATTGCGATCATTTCAAAGGATGACTCCACCAAATTTTGGGGTGCCAGGACAGTTTGTTAGGGTTACCCGACAAGGACAAAGGTGCAAAGAGAAGATGCATCAGCCAAAGAATATAGTTGATCTTGAGGATGTGACCACCTCGGACCCAGAATTGATTATCTTGACGCAAGTCAAGGAAGAGCTCCCTATAACATAGAAAGGAGAGATAGGGCAGAGCTGCGAGGTCAAAAATGGGGGTTCAAAACCTAACCCTGAGATGCCTACAAGATCGAATGACACAGTGGGACTACGAAAATCCCAGGCACAAAACGAATTACTAGTCGAAGACATCATCGACCGGCCAGAGCCAACTGGGGAAGAAGAGGGAACAAAAGCAGTAGAAGCAGGTACATATTCTACAGGGAAGAAAAGAAAGACCCCTAACAGTATGGAAATTACCCTTCCATTTCTTCCAGACACAGTCCCCATTGTCGATGACATGTTGGGGAAGGTATCAAAGTTGAGGTACGCAGACCATGATGTCCGCGACATGGCCAAATTTCTAGAATTGGCTGAGGAAAACTATATGATCAACATAGGGAAGATTGGACCCCTAGGAAGGCCAATGCTAGAGCCCACACAATGGATTATGGGGATGTATAACTCAGGTATAGTTAACCTCTTGGACATATCGTATTTTGGGTGCAGTAAGAATGTCATTCTGTGCATCAAGAAGTTGGTCGCCCGAGTCCATGGATTCATTCTTTGGATGGATAGACTAGTACATATCGATGTGGAATTAATTTCTAAAATAACAGGATTTCCTACGGTCGACGCGTAGCCCAAAGAATTTTTAGAAAACAAAGTGCGTGAGAAAGAACTAGCGGAACAAGTGAAGGTGCAGTTCGGCACAACTAGGGGGAATAAAAGTCTCATCATCAAAGATATCAATAAAAATGTGACAAGATTCATTAGTAAGCTAATAGTGTGCACCCTATTAAGAAAATTTCACAGAGAGGAAGCACCAGCATGAGTAATCGCAGTAGCAATGTAGTGCGCTAAAGGGATAATGTTCAGTTAGGCGTCATACCTGCTGAACCAATTCTTACTTGACTTTCTCGATGCATGGGAAAATGGAACCGAGTTCCATTACTCATGGTTGATAATACTGATAGCTCTGGCAGGGTGGAAGGAGCCTAAGTTCTCAACATTCCTGGATAGGGTAGGAAAATGCTATGCAGCCAGGTATGAATCTCTTTGGCAGGTGAAAGATAACAAGATGCAATAGGAAAAAAACATTGTGTTTTCCATGCTACTAGAAGAAATCCAATAGCTCACAGCAAATGTATAGTGCATATCGATGGAGGTCACACAGGAGATAGATGGGATAGCTAGATTCAAGGCAACCTGGCATCACATATGGATCCAAGCCGCAAAGGATCCTAAGAAGGAATGGTTGAGGATGCAATATTGTGTATCCAGAGAAGAGGTCAAGTGGATTATCAAGGATTTTCCTACGTAGTGGCACTACCAATAGAAAAAAACAGCCACAAGGACAAGCAAGGTGCAGCCCTCCAAGCCTAAAGAGATGACTGAAGTAGGCTTGTCATCTTGAACAGGTAGTCCAACTGACAACACCAGGACAGCCATAGTCTGAACCCTACCAAGTGAGAGTAGCACAGTACCAAAAAGGCTGAGGATAATCCCCATGGTAGTGAGAACAGGAAGTCGGCCACAGTGATGCAGGAGCATCGCAAGCAGACAGCCAAGCGAGCATGAAGACAGAAGATAGCTAGAAAGTGCAACACACATTTTACATGTTTTGGAAATGTTTTGAAGCATTAATATAATGTTTAAAGGGAAGTGTACTTGCATATTGTAAATGGATCATGAGTGATTCACTCTCACCTGTAGGAGGTAGAGCCATATATGCATAGTTAATGAAAGTAGGTAGATTTAAATTCCAGATTAGACAATTTTAGGAACAGGAGGGAAAACGACTATAGACACGCTCACCTTTATATCATTGTATCGATCAAAATTAGATCATTAAGGACATTAGCATAGACAAGAAGCAGATATTTGTAGAGAAGAACCCATGTACAAAAGTTCTAAATTAATATAGGAATCTTTGATTCAGACTCATGGTGTTATAATGCTTTCTGTGTATACATGTTGAATGTTATGCTTATGGTTGTTTTATTCTCTCTATCTTGCATTTGTTATTATGTTGTATGTGAATGTATGTTTTCATGTTGGATGTTTGAAAACTGAGAGAGAGAGAGAGAATGAGTTTCAATTGTTTCTCTTCCTGAGTGAGAGAAGTTCCTGCAAGGAGTGCAGTAGAAGTGTCTGCAAGGTGTGCATTGACAGGGTTCAAAGTTTATCTCTGAAAGCTCAGGAGGGATACCGTTGTTCTCATTCCAGTAGAAGTGCAAGACAAGCACAGAAGTCATGAAAGGTGTGCGCAGGCAGGTCGAGACCTTAGAAATTATCAACTAAGGTTGAGATATTGAAGGACTGTTATTGCCAAGAAAGTGCACAGAGTCGGGAGTTCAAGTACGTTGAAGTATTTGGAGGATCACCACAAGGAGTGTGTGTAGAAGACTCCTTGAAGACCTGAGTTGCGAAGAAATCTTAGAAGGGTTAGAGCCTTTGAATCATTCAAGAGAAAGAAGGAATACCAAGTTGTGTGCAGAATTCACGTCCCAGAGAAGGATCGTAGAGTCGATTTTGAACCAGAGGTTCTTGAGGAGGAAATTGAACGGTCGTAATTCTCCGAGGACAACTCCCGAAATAGCAAGGACCGTAGGATCCAAGAAAGTTGTGGGGAATTTAAACATTGGACAGATCCACCTTCGAAAGGTAGGATTTAATGTGGATCGTTGATTTCGATCATTGGACCGTCGAGATCATTTTGGCATTTTAGGGGTCATAAGTTTGAAGTGTGGATGAAAA
>ML822164.1:72800-94112 GCA_009831015.1 Picea engelmannii | reverse complement strand
TTTACACCTAGGGTTTGACTCGTAGGGTTTGAAAAGCCTTGTCCCCAAGCAACACTTTTCAGCCATAGATTTATGTTTTATAGCTAGCCGTTTTTGCCAAAGAGTCTTAAGGAAAGAGGGAGGAGCATGAGGCCTAGCTTTAGTTACATCGGAATGAGCCTCCTCCCCTTAGGGTTTTGATTTGGTGGCCCTGCCATTGCAACACCATTGAACCTAACTCTCCCATCCTTAAGTTTAAGTCTTTCCAATCCTTTAGTCTCTCTCCATTTGACTCCATTAACCCAAGGCACTAGTCTAAACCTAAAACGTTGAGATCTTTGTGTTAAAAAACAACTTTTTTCAAACTCTTAATTTGAAACCCTAACTAACCCTAGCGACTTTGCTAACCCTAATTGTTGATGACGTCTTGCCCTATTTGAACTTTTGTTTAGTCTAAAATTTGTGTCTGACCCATCCATTGATAGACATATAAGTGTTGAGTGATTTCATTGGCTCAAAAAGAAAAAACATTCACTTTGTTGTCTAGCTAACCTAACCCTAACCCTAAGGTGATGTCATACCTGTTTGAACTCTTGTTTGGCTTAAAACGTTGTGGTATTGTCACCCTTTGATAGGCTTTGATTTGTTGATCATCTTCATAGGCTTAATTTGCAAAATGTCCTTCTCATTGTCTACCAAAACTAGCATAGACTAGGGCTGACGTCACCTTTGAATTGCATAGTGACGCAGCAACAATATTTATATATGAGCATATTTATTGCATTGTGATAATACATAGATTTGACTTTATACATTGAATGCTCCATCACTTGTATTTATTGAGGAAGAAGTATTACGAGCTATTGTCTTTGTTTAGCAATCATTGACTTCGTCAATAATTACATTTTATCATTTGCTCATATATGTGTTAAAGATAGTCATTAATATTTTGAAGTACTAACCACTGTATGCACGTTTTAGTTTTATTTGCCTTGTCTCGCAAACAAGTGCCTTTATCAGTGGAATACCTTCATTCTTTTGACTATCCATTTGGCAGTAATCTGTGAAGGGAAATCTTACCTTAACCTTTGAGACCTAAACCCTTGATCCTTTTCCTTCATAACCCCATATTACTAGGGACGTCTCCCTTGGGATTAGCCACCCTGAATAGAAAGAGCTCCCCATCGAGGTGACAGTGGGTGGGGAAGCTCCTGTTACGCTTGTTTAAGCCTTACTTCCAAGCTGATAAGCCTATCCTACAAACTGTGCGATAATAGTGCCAAAATTTCACCTTGGACAATCAACGGTCCAGATCCTCCTATGATTTGACGGTCCAGATCCTCTCGGGATTTCGCAACTCGTTATTTCGCGAGTTTAGAACTCTTGTCACAGAGTTTTCCAAACCGTGAACTCCGAAATGCCAAAATTTTGATGGCGCTTAGATCTGCAGCCACTTGTCCTCTGAGATGGACGGTTCACAATCCTTTCGGGATTTCGCGATTTCGCGTATCGGGGTTTCAAGTGTAGTCCCCTTTGCTCGTCCAACTCCCGATTCTCGATTTTGCGATAGAGTCAGATCGATGTCTCACGATATTTCTCGATCCAACGGTCCAAAATGACTCGGTATTTCACGATTCACGAATTCTCACTGCAGTCCTTTGACCTTTACACCCTGCGAATCAGCGAAATGTTGAGATCTCGCGACGTGTCCTCCTTGATGGACGGTCCAGATGATTTTGGGATTTCATGACTTCGCAAGTGGAATTTTCTCCTATGCGCTCCAGAGGACTAAACCTCGTACGCTTTCTCATGGATTCGACAGCTGTCGGTCCTCTGTGCGAAATCTAATGGCTGAAATTCTTTCTCCTTTTCGACCCTCTCCTCGTCACTTTTGAACTAGATTTTCGCCTCAGATCTTTTCGCATGACGGATCTTATGGCTGCGACGACTGTTCTTGGCTGCTTTCGCAAGTTTTTTGCTGTTCTTGCAAGGATTTTCTCTTGCAGAAGAAAAATTCGTGAATCTTTCAAAGATTTGAAAGAATTTCACGAGTTCTTTGAAGCTTACTGTTTTTTGCTACAATCTTTGACAGATTTGAGAGAATTTGCGAAATTCTTTAAACAATTCTTCCTTCTGCAGTAATCTTTCACAAATTTGATTGAATTCTTTGGATTCTTCAGATGTTCCTACCTCCTGCATCTCTTCTTCGTGAATCTTTAACGAATTCAAAATTGTTCACGATTCTTTAAACTTTCTTCTTCTGCAGTCTCTGCATGCTCGATCTTTTGAGTGTATAGCGCTCTGTTTCCTCGCGTGAGCTTCCTACGAGGATCTTTTGAGAGTATTACAGACAACTCTCCAAGCCTTGTGAAAAGTCTGTGTTTCATTCTCTCGTGATCCGTGTAAGCTCTGCGTTGTGAGGATCGTGTTGCTCTCCAGCCTATGTGAAGAGGCTTACTACTGAAGCTCTGATACCATGATAATTGTGAAGCAAGAAATGCAGAGAGAAAAGAACAGAGTAGAAAACTGTATTCAGTGTATTGAGAATGTAAGGAGAAAGTACTATAAGAAGAGTTAATGAAGAACTTCTAATGCAAAGGGAAAATAGCTAAGCTAAATAGGCTCAAGAAAATCAAGAAAAGAAAAGTATAGCTGGCCAGGACAATTGGCAGTGTGCAGTCAACCTGTTGAGGTTACATTACATTTAACAAAAATGTGATTGGTTTTGTGATGATATATGTGCTACCTTGGAAAGTAAACCCACCCTAAATGTAGATGAAAATGAGGACTATGATCTCTCTAATTTCCTTGAAATGGAGGTAAAATTTGGACAGTGCCATGATACGGTATCTCCCACAACCTATATTAATCCATAATTGTTTTCCAGTTTGGAGCAACCCTCGAATTCCAAGTCTTCCAACCCTTGGAACTATCAGGATCTTCCAACTGTCATAGATCACAAGGTAAAGGAGGATATCCAAGATATGAAAACAGAGGATGTGTTCGAGACATATGTGGAATCCACCTTTTTTATGGACGAAGATCGATCATTTGTAAAGTTACTCATAGCCAGAAGTCCCATCCATGTACCAACAAAGGAAAAATATAATACCAAGAGGGAACTCCATGGTTTGGCAGTGATTATGAGAGCCATGTTCAATGGTGGATAAATAGGTCCTACAACAATTTGTACCAACCCTTGCATCCACTTGGTAAAAAATTTGATATGCAGGTACCCAGGCAAATTCTCAACCCAGTAGTGGCAGATTCTAACCTACAAACACTTGGACTTCAATGTTGCATTTTTTGTGTGATAACCGATTTCACCTAACGTTCTCATACTCCACATGCTACACTAGGGTAGGAATTATCTCACTAATTTCACCTAGCACTCTCATACCCCACATGATACACTAGGGTAGGAAATAAATAAGCTCCTTTGATCACTAGAGTAGCATGAATAATCTCTTTGAGCACTATATTTGATTTCATAGATGTCAGAGGCATTGATGGTTTGTGCCTTGTTTTTTAAAAGACATATTTTGATGTGTGGTGTCTTAGATCGATGTGGAGGTCCTTTTCATATTTACATGATGAGATTCTAAGTCTTTCATGCACTCCCAATAAGAGCACATGTGCCCGAGTTGGAGCCTATGTTACCCCTTATTTTGGCATAGGGGTACTAGTGAATTTCTTTACCACCCCTTGTGATTTTTATGAGCCTTGGACAATTGAATCAATTATTTGGTTTCATGGGTTATGATGAGATAAAGGGTTTGATGACATAGTGATGGATCATATGATTTGGTATGGATCTTCTTGAGCATTTGTATTCATCCTGATTTTTGGGCATGTTCATGGTTCCCAAGGCATCTTCACGTATCTCAAGATAGTTCATAGTTCCCAAGGCATTGGTCAAAACTATTTTGAGCTAGTTTTTTGGGCATGTTCATGGTTCCCAAGGCATCTTCACGTATCTCAAGATAGTTCACAGTTCCCAAGGCATTGGTCAAAACTATTTTGAGCTATTCTTCATGTATCGAGACTTCTCATGCCATGCCACATCTAAGATTTTGGATCTCTCACCTTGTTTGCACATTTTGAGGCATGTGTCACCTAATTTGATGGGACATCCACCTTGGAGGATGAATTACTAATTCATGAGGGCTTCTATTTGGCACATGTGGTCTTATTTGAACCTCTCATGACTTGAGGGGATGATTCACATGGTCTGAGGAGGATTGATGCATATTGAAGACTTTACACTTGGTCTTTTGAAGCCGATAATTTGGAGGGGCCACCCCTTTTTGAAGGGATTTACTCATGATTTATGGGTCTTATTAACTTGGAGGGCATGCATACACATTTGGAGGAGACCTAGGAGGGCCTACTTGCATGATTGGAGGAGTTTGTTGAGGATTTAACCATTTGGAGGCCTTTGCAGGCTAGACATTGCACCTTGGACTCACTTTCTTCCCTCTTTCATGGAGACGTTCCTCTTTCTTCAAGCTATTTTTCTTGGATCATTATACATGTGGCTTGACCACCTTATTTTTATTGTATTTTTTACTAGATAGTTGGAGGAAAATTTTATTTTATCCCTCTCTATGCTAGATATAAGGATCTCACATGATATATTGTTATTTTATTGTAAAGGAAGTTGAGCAACACTCTATATAAAGAGGTTCAATTCCTTATTATCACTCATGGTTAGATTGTTGGAGCTTTTGCTCCTTGGAGCTTAATTGACATATCTTTCTTGGAGCAAATGGTTGTGTAAAGGTTTCTTTCTTTGTAGATTATTGTTGTCAATTATTGAAGCTTCTCTATCTTGGTTCTTGTTTGGTACCTGAAGATTAATGGTGAAATGATCAAGTCTTCTACAATCTAACTAGATCGATCCATTGAAGGGTAGAATCTGCCACTTGGAAGGAAAACGTTATAAGGTAAATCCTTTCACTCTTCCTTTGTTGGTTTGGTGATTATTTGGTGTCTTTCTTTTTCTGTCCATCTTCGAACCCTAGCAAGAAGTAAGTTTATCAAGCCATAGTTGATCTTGTTGGTGAAGGTTTTTCTTGCAAGGATCCCTTTGTGTTGAATCTTTATCTCCACTGTTAATCTTGATTGGGTGAGGAATTACTCTTCCTCTTTGGATCTAATTACCTAGCCCCAATCCTTGAATGAAAAAGACCAATTGTTCAGAGGGTTTCTTCTTGGTTCCATAAGCCTCTTTGATTCACCTTGACTCCATTTCCCTTATTGGGTTTGGAATTGATATCTACTTCCTTCCATCACCTATTTTAAAACCCTAAAAGCCCCAAAGTTTGGTTTTACTGAGGCTACTCTCACTTCACCTTGTGCCTCATTGCTTGGCCTTAGTAATCATATTAGGGATACCCCCCTGATTCAGAGGAGAACCAACCTAGAGTGAAGAGGATGGATTGCTGAGGTGATAGTGGTGACCATCCTAATATTTTCCTCTTGATTTTACCTGATGTATTAGGGATTTTATCATTAAGTACAATTTGGTGGTAATAGGTACCATGGACATGATACATAAACCAACTTTTTTACATTGTTTGTCGGTGAATAACACATAAATCACATATATATAGGTATATAGTTATGCATGATTTGGTGTTTTAGTAAACTAACCTATAGATTAACTGGGCTAATTGATCACCATGAAATTGTGATACTAAAGTGATGCATATGTCATGGACATCGAAAAAGAAATGATATGATATGAAACATTAATTCGTTATTTAAATGTTGTTTCCAAACATTGCTATGATATGTGGGAAATTACATATTTTATAGGAAGGATAGTTTCCCAAACTAATCATTCATTGACATGGGTATAATAACCACAATAGTGGCTCAATATGGTCCTAATATAGTATTGAATCTATCTCTATTAGGAGAGGTGGAGATCTTACCCACTGTTTATCCTCTGAAACCTGAATTTGTGCGAGGGTTGTATTAAGCCATGCTCCCTTAGGTGTGTGATGATGACTATTGATTGCCTACTGGGGAAACGTGATCGATATAGTTGACACTTCTGCTTACATGTTCTATTTAGGTTTAGTTCAATATAGTTTATGCTCTAGCATATTCCAACAGAGGAAACGATAGGATGTGGAAGATAAAAGTAGTTTAGGGAGGAGGGGTGATTCAAAGTAGTTAAGGATGTTGTTGGGAATTAGAAATTCCAACTTGATTCCATACTTAGTTCTTTTGAGTATTAAATGCTTGCTTAATTCATTTATGATGATCTTGGTGTAATGTTCAATTCATATTGGATTATTGTGACGTACATAATAATATTGTTGGATGTTGTGCTTAAAATATTATTGTTTTGCATGCTTGGATGACAACATACGAGAACTATGCATTAGAGGTGATGATTGTTATCATTAGTACACATACAAGCTATGTATGTGTCAATGATGCATATATAACTTGCACACGTATAGTAGTATCATTTCAAAATATAATAGCCATTAAAATAATGTTATTAACTATTGATGCATGATGGGTGTAGTAAAGGGTAAAATTGTGTGCTTGTAATTTAACCTTTATTTGAATTAATTACCTTTCCTTTTAGAATTTTGTTATATTTTAATAAAAGAGGAAATTTCATTTCTAAAATCTGATTTCATGTAGTAGGAGATAGGATTTTGTAAATTACCCAAAATTGAATTGAATTCATTAGATTTTATTTCAAGCTTATTAATGTTGGGAAGGTGAGGGAATATTTAATTATATTTTTACCTTCCTAGCACTCATCCACAAAGGATAGGAAGGTGGTAGTGGGAGAAAAGGAATAAAGGAGAAGGTGGTAGTGGGGAAAAGGAATAAAGGGGAGATTTAGGATAAGGGTACGGGGTTGGATGAATTTTGGAGGGAATTAACAGGAGGAAATGGGCATGGAGAATGAGACAGGAGAACCTTGAACTTGGGAAGATTTTTGGTGGATTCCATAGTTTCTTTTGGTATTGGATATTGTTGTGGTTGTTAGAGACATGAACATGGAGGGATAAGAAACCTGGGTTTCCTAAAACTATACAACTATATAAGTTGCTAGTTGGTTGGGAGGAATAATCCCAATTTGGGAAATACTTGACCAAATCAACAAACTGCTAGGGAGTTGGACTGCTAGATCAATAGTATTAGATGTATTTTACTAATTCTCTCTTGGATTAAGCTAATTACATTTGATTAATTTGTTTCAATTGAATTGTTGAATTTATTTTTCAATTGAATATGTTTGTAAATGAAATGTTGTATTGAAATGTCTAGTTTAAAGGTAACTAAGAGAAATATAAATGAAGCCATACAAATTTATACTTAGGAATTATAAATTATGCTCTCAGAAAGATTTTTGTTTACCCTGTTTTATTAACAATATGAATTAATGCACATAAAATAGTTTCAGTTAGATGATCATAGTTAATAACACCATTATACTTAGAAGGGATGTTACACATGGTATTTGATCCCTAGTTGAAAATTGGATCCTCAAGGACCATAGTCACACTTTATAATTGCTATAGATACAGGCATAAAATTCCGAGTATTCTACACAATGAAGGAATTCAAAACATAAATTTAAATTGAACATAAATTGATTGGAAATAAAATCCATTTATTATGAAGGCAAGATAGTTAAGATGCCTAAAAATTGAAAGAAAAATTTAACAATACAAAACTGGAACAAAGTTTCATAATGCATGGCATAAAATTTGGAAAGTTAAATAAGGAACATGTACATAACCATATTGGAATGACCACCCGGATGGGGTGATACTTGGAAAGAGGAGGGGAACTGCTTGCAGGGACAGATGGAGGGGGGAGTTAATGTCCCAAGCCGCCACCCTCGGAGTATTAACTCCCCATGGCGCACACCCTGATGGAAGTTAACTCAGTGCACCTGGAGGATCTCTCGGACGAGCGATCCAGCCAGGCCACTGGTACCAAGCGCCTGCACCAGTCCCGTTAGCCTTCAATGGTGATGGGAGGGGCATCAATGGCCCCCAGCGGTGATAAAAACGACCAAGGCACGCATTTTCTCCTGTTCGTTGCATGCTACCACTTCTGCACAGTTCTACTCGGCCCTCCTGGCTTCATTGCTTGCACTCTGTGTGCCATCTGAGCCTCCCTTGACCACCATCGCCCCCCCACGACCCCCTTGCATCTCCCCCACCCCCTGGTTTTTCCCACCATGCCCGATAAGCGAGGCAAGCCCAGGCAAGGCACCAGGAACAAGAATGCCATCACCTGAGACAACTGACTCACAGCCTCTCAACAAGCTTTGCTTGCCCATTTTAGCTTCCCCCATAGACACACCAGAAGCACTCAAACCACTCTGCGCACTCCAAAAATGGAGACTCCTCCACCCTTTCTCCAGAATCAAACTCAAACTTCCTTGTGCATACCAAAAACGGAGACCTCGTCCCCCACAGTGCGATCTCCATCGTCGCCCCAACAGTTTTTGGCTAGCACTTCGAAGGAAGAGGCACCTCAGTGCCTCAACAAGGTCAAAGAGGAGGCATGACCTCCAGTTCATATTCTAGGCCCAAAATTGGTTGACACAGAGCCACCTTCATCTTCGAAACTAGGCCCGAGCTTGGTGAACAAGATAGGGCCACCCTTTGAGGCATGCCTCCCTAGTATTTTTGCCCCTGACCACCAACCTTACTTGGGGGATGGAGGATGCATTGTGGAGGAGGAAATCCCTCCAATATGACAACTAACAGAAGCAGGGGAGAACCCAATTATGACGAAAGACATAGGCATAGACGGTGGAGAGGAGGGATCACACTATACCTATCATCTGGAAGCAGAGCATCTTGAGCTCCTCTTTGACATCCGACAATAGCAGGACGAGTAGGTGCATGGCCAATGGCTAATCAACCAACGACTAGATCTGTTGTTTGAGGCATTCTCAGACGCCCCAATGCAAGCACACTACCACACATGCAAGAAAAAGTTTGTCTCGGTCTAGACTTCTCATGGAAATCCAGGTTCCCCAATGGCTTGACGCGGCGCACCCCCGACTCTGGTTTTTGTCAATTACAGTTTTTAGAATGAATAGTGATTATAGTTTCACTCTTTTTCATAGTTATGTAACTATCTTAGTAATGGTGGCTTTGAATAAATCCATCCCTAGGCTAGCTATTTGGAACAAGTTCCTGTTGATACTTTCATCTTTTTTCACAATTTTTGTAAATTGTATTTCAACCATGATAAACATATCATCGCTTGGAGCCACCTGTTCTGGTTTCCCTTATATATATATATATATATATATATTATTATTATTATTATTATTATTATTATTATTGGTTTCCCTTATATATATAGATAGAATTTAGCAATGTGACTTAAACCCTTACTGATGAACCTTGGGTTGTGATGAAAAATCAAAGAATCAAATAATTAGAGAATCATTATGGTTAGGACACATGGAAATCAGGGGCAGGGATTGTCATCACAAAAGACATTGATAACAACACTACTTCCTCCATCACTTGAGCTAGCTTTCATCCCGCACTTGTTGGAGGCTATAAATGAGACACTGAAAGGATACCTATCAATGGGTGTGGAAGTGGAGCCCCTACCATTTGGGTAGGGTAGATCGGAAGGGTCAAGGAACTCGAAGCGATGACCTCCTCCCTAGGACATTACTAGGGAACTTCAAAAAATAAATCTCGTTTTATGAGGGTTGTGTAGGAGGATGTTTTAAATCATGGCTAGAGGGCATGTTGAGGTTCTTTTCACTAAGAGAGTATTCCTCGACCTCAAAGGCCAAAATAATTTTCTTCCATCTTTGTGAAAATTCCTTGAATTGGTGGGGAAACCTTGAAGGATAGTTGCATCTCACTTCAGACACCATCTCATGAGAATTATTTGAAGATAGGTTTTGAAGAAATTACCTGCTTGCATTCTATGAAGATCAACAAGTAGGAGCCTTACATGCCTTTCTATAGGGAGGCCGAACAATGGAGGAATATGAGATAAGATTCATAAAATTGAAAAAGTATGTCTCATACATGGACATCGATCAACTCAAGTAGATTTATTTATGTACAAATTAAATCATAATATTAGGGCCCTTGTGAAAATGTGGAAACCATCTTCAGTTGTTTAAAATGCATGTTATGCATAAGAAAGTTTTTATACCAAAGGGGATTGGAGGGGATTCATAAGATATGTCATTCCACAATAGTAGAGGTTTGTGGGGAAGGCCCCTTGGACCTTCTACAGGGGAGGAAATTCTTGGTGACCTCCTTATGGAAATATATATGCACTTATAGTTTTTGTGGTAGGTGTTTCAATGGCATCGAGTGAAACATCTCAAGCATCATTAGGGATTCATGCAAGAACAAGGAATTCATGGGGAACTTTTAGTAGGGGAAGGGGTTCAATAAGAAGGAACTCATCTTAGAGGTCTCCGTAGAATAACATGTAGGATTTGTCCCACATTACTTGTTTGGGATGCGGGGGACCTCATTACTAGTGTGACTACCTAGAGTCACAATCTAACACCATGCAAAAAGAAGGAAAAGTTCTGATAGGAAAGGAAAATGGTAACGACCAAATCTATGCAATGCTTAATAATCTCCAGGCCAAACATCAACCCATTGTGGTGGAGTCATTAGGTAAAATAAACAAAGTTAAAATTAAATTATTGTTTGATCTCATTGCAACACATAGTTTCATTTCTCCATATGCATTAGATAAATATGGGTTGGCAACCTATGAACACGATGATTTTAAAATGATCAAGATTAATTCTAGGGTAAAGAAAGTAGTAGGACCTAGTGTTGAGAAGTGTTTTGAGGAACTAGCGGGGTGTACTACTAGGTTAAAATTTTATGTCACTACCCTAGGGATTTATGATCTAATTGTTGGTATGGACTAGCTAGAATCTCATCGAGCTTTCATAGAATGTTTTGACAAAAGAGTTCCTTGTTTAGACAATGAGGGAAGGACAATTGAGATCCACAATATTAAGGGGAAGGTGTCTCTATGTTTCATCTCAACAATGAAAGTAAAATATTTTCTGAGGCAAGGATGTTGGTTGTACGTAGTAGAAGTGGTAAGTGATGGAAAGGGACCTTCTTTAGACCAATACCCAATTTTGTTAGAATTCAAGGATTTTTTTCCTAAATAGTTGCTAGGGTTACCTCTTGACAAAGAGATTGATTTTACTATTGAGCTAAAACTTGGAATAGAGCCAATTTCTAGGACACCTTATAGGATGAAGGCTCCATAACTTTGTGAGTTGCAACTACATATGAAGGAATTGATATAATTGAGGTTTATTAGGCCCAATGTTTCACCATGCGGTGCACTAATAATATTTGTCAAGAAGAAGGATGGTTCCTTGCAATTGTGCATATATTACAAGGATTTGAACATATCTACAATGAAGAATAGACACTTGATACCTCAAATAGATGATCTCTTTTATCAAATGAAAGGGGCGGTTATTATCTAAAAAAATGACTTGTGTCATGTTATCCCCAACTAAGGATCAAGGAAGGTGACATTCCTAAGATTGCCTTCTGGACTTGGTTTGGGAACTATGGGTTCATAGTGGTGCCATTCAATTTGACCAATGCACTAGTTGTATTCATGAGCCTCATGAATAGCGTATTCTAAAGGTACTTAGATCAATTTGTGCAATTCTTTCTAGATGATATTATCATCTATTCTAGGAATTAAAAGGAACATGTGGAGAACTCACAGTTAGTGTTTTCATTCTTAAGGGAACACAGGTTGTATGGAAAGTTTCCTAATTGTTCTTTATTTCAGAAAGAGATTCACTATTTTGGTTATGTTATTTAAGGGGAAGGAATTTCAGTGGACCCTGAAAATGTGAAGGCCATAATGGATTGGATAATGTTGAAAAATGGTCATGAGTTGCAAAGCTTCATGGGGCTAGATGGGTACTATTGAAGTTTTATGGAAGGGTTCTTGAAGATTACATAACCCATCACTACATTGCAACACAAGTGAATCAAATATGAGCGGATTAAGGAATGTGACACCAGATTCATCAAAATTAATAGATTACTAACTAGTGCATTGATCCTACGAGTGCGTGATATGGATAAATATTTCACGGTCTACATAAATTCCTTGAAGAAAGGGTTGGTTGTTGTGTTAATGTAAAATGGGGAAATAATAGTGTCTGCATCTCAGAAGTTGAAACTTCATGAGTATATTTATTCCATGCATTATGTAGAGTTGGTAGTAGTGATTCTAGCTCTAAACATTTGGAGGCATTATCTTATAGGGAGAAACTTTATGCTCAAAATTGATCACAAAAGATTGAAGCATATCTTCATTGAAAGGGATCTAAATTCCAGGAAAAGGTGTTGGAGTGAATTTATGAGCGAGTATGATTTTGGAATTTTATACGTCAAGGGAAAGGAGAATGTAGTGGTTGATGCCTTGAGCAGAAGGTCGGATATCTTCTCCTTGGTTCCCTTAAAGGTCAATTTGAGGGAGTGAGCGTTAGGACAACTTCTTGAAGATAGTTGGTATTTAAAGGTTACATCAACACTTTAGAATGAGAGGCATTTAGAGCCTATGTTTGAAGGGTATGTTTTTGAGGCAGATGTACATCGCCAAGGAAGGATATATTTGAAGTACTATTATCTCAAGGAATCCCATAAGGCAATTTACTATGTGAATCATACTTTTAAGAAAATGTATGTGCTATAGCGCAAATTGTAGGTTGGGAAAATCCTGACCCAACCACAAATAAAGTGCTACAACTTGGGAATCCTACACCCAATGTCACCTCGATGTAGGTCCCGCACTTAAAGGGTGACTAGGTCACTCTAGGGAGGTGATCTCGGTGACCCTAGGGGGATTGAGATGGACAAGAAGAGAAATGGAAGTGAAGCCCCTAGAAGTCAAGTCTAATTGGAATTAAAGGTAGGAATATATTCCTTGTAATTCAAGTGATTGTTTCCCCAAAGGTATAGTACTTCTCCAGATGATTGTACCTTCCCGAGACACAAGAAAATCCAACTTACAATGATATATGTTAGTGTGGATTAACAAGTTAAGCTTGTTGTCCCTAATTTGTAGCAGTATATGATAGTTTATATCAGCAAGTAAGACATTCAAATCAACATGTAAAACATAAGATCAATCAACAAAATTATCAATGAATTAGGTAATCAATTATGACTGAAAAATGACACTATGAGGTTGAATAAAGCAAGCTGTTATAACATGTGTTTTCTGAATAAAATTGCAGCCTTATTGCTGTAGCATTCAATGGGATTAAGCATCAAAATCAACCATGCAAAATTAACAAGAAGTAGCCCAAAAGGTGCGCCCTAGTTAGTAGACTAGGTGAGTGAAATTAGAGAGCTAGTCTAGGGTTAGTTTAGGAGTTAAGAGAGTGTTAGTAGCTAGGGTTATGCAGACCTAATGGCTGTAGGTTAAATTTTTTAACATAAATTAAAGTAATGGGAGAGAGGGTATGGCCTAGTAGGGGAAGACTCCTCTTAATGAGGATAACCAACTTCAAGCAAGAAACTTTTCAAAATATCAAAATTTGTGTTTCCCAAGGCAATGATTTTATATCTCCAATGAAAAAAAAAGTATGACTAGTTCCTTTACTATTGGGTTAATGGAGTCAAATAAACAAGGAGCTAGAGAAGCTACCTCCTTGTGGGTTTAATCCCTTTTACTTCCCAAGGCAAGTTTCTCTAGCTAGGGTTTAAGCTAAGAGGGTCTAAGCCCTTATACTTCTCTTAGCAAACCCTTGTTAAATCAATAAGATGAAACATAAAATGATGAAGACTATGGTGGGGGTGTATGCCCTTATAATTCCCACCTAGATTCTAGCACAATAACCTTGACTTGAAACAAATGATAGCATGAGAGTAAAAATCATACCAATTCAAGGGAAAATGCCAAGATAATCCACCACAATAGCAGGAGATAAGCCTTCCAAGGCTAGCACATCACTCCCATCAACCATAACATCAAGAGATAACCATAAACAAGAGCTAAAAGACACAATCTTGCCAAATATAGTGAAAATTTCAGACCAATACTTATCACAATGAGGGAGAGTTATGTTAAAATGAGATCTTATGATCTCTTATTTATACAAATGTCACCAAGGTGACTTGTCCACAAATTAAGGGGTAAATCACAATATTAGGGGTCAACAACCCTAATCTTTCCCCCTTAACAAAGTAATATTAAAAAAATCATTTAAAATTTCACTTTTTGCACAAATAAAACCCTAATTTACAAGGATGTCACCCCTTTAGGGGACATTTTGGCACTAGGAGAAGGTCGTTGGTGATGTAGCAGGGTAGTAAGGCTTCCCAAAGACACGTTTCAAGCATCCAAATGTCTTCCTTCATGTTCAAAGCCTAAAAAGCCTCAAAAAATCCAAGTTCCAATGCATACCATCTCACCACCATGCCCTAGCCCCCCAAACATGATGTCAAGATTCAAAAAGAGGATGTTTTTCCCCTGTTGGGAAAATTGTTTAGCAAGTGAGGGTTGGGATATGTTGTCTAAGTCATCATCAAGGCCTTCCAAGTATGATCTTTCTCATTTGACATGCGGGCCCTTGACATCTAACCTGTGGGCTTGTAGCCCCATGGAAGCCTAAGCTAATCTTGTTCTCCCAAAACTATCCACCAACTAGGTACTACAAATAAAAATGAGCATGCCCTCCAAGGATCTCAAGTCATAACATCATGATAAGTGAATCCAATCAATAAATACACCATCTAAGCATGTGTATCAAAGATCACTATATCAAACAATTCACTTCTCAAAGACATTATGCGACTTGTCAAGCTTGAATATGGGAGGGTTGACAAGGTGTCCTATTGGGTATATCTTTCCCTAGGTCAAGGAGATTTTCCAAGAGATCCCTCTCTAAGCCATGTAAAGTGGATGAAGTGGTTGGGTTCAAGACTCAATGGGCACAGGGCTCATGATATACAAGGGGTCGTAGTGTCTCATTCATTGGTACCTTTATAGAGGGTGTGTGGTACCTTCGTCCGCAATGCATTTTTTCCAAGCCCATCAATTACCTTTTATCTTTATTTCTTTGTATTTTGTTTCAATATAGAATAAGGAGAGGTTGAAGGTCACTTCCCTGGTGTGGTGAACAAATGATGGCAATGCCACCCACAAACACCTAGTGGAAATGAGAAGGTTGGTTCGTGATGAGACCCCCTTTCTCCCAACCATGCAACTGAGAGCCATTGCACTGGTTTGGTGACTAGATGGTGACAATGTCATACCACTAGATATCCATGGACATGATAGGTTGGCTTGTGATGAGACCTCCTATCCTTCAACTAACCTTTAAGCATTATTTTTTATATTGTGAGTCCCCTTTCCTCAAAGATAAGCATTTCACTACTTTCTTGGGTGATCCCTGGGCGAAGCATCTGGAAGGTTTATACAAGGCTTTAATATTTTACCCAACATTAATCCCTCTGGGCCTTCAACCCTTTCTTCCCATAAAATGAGGGACAACCCCTTCTTGGGTCAATACACCCTTAAATCCCAAGATATAAGGAAATGGAGGGGAATAATGGTGGAAAATGGTAAGTATGGTCGGGAATGGTACAACGATTCATTAAGGGAGGTCCTAGTAGTAAACCCATCCCAAAGGAAAACCACTTACTAGGGAACAATGACAGCCACCAATGTGAAGCAGGGAAAAAGGCATAATGTCCAAGCATATATCATGACATCTAGAGAAATCTAAGATACAACATAATCAAATGGATTAGATATTGAAATGATGCTCACCATAATACTAAATTGTACCTCATGGAACAAGGCTCACTGGCTTCCAGAAGCCAACTGATGTGGTGGATTCCATCTGTAAATCTGTGACCATCTATGGTGGTGAGTGGGTTTTCCATCTGTGCAAAGGGTACTGCTGGTCATGTAGTCTCTTGACACTCCATATTTGCAACTTGAGGACGTCGAGACATAATATCCTTAGTTATCCACAAAATGGGGATAACATCTGGATCCTACTTGGGGACATGTGCTCCCCGTAGAGTGCATGAGAACCACAACATCTCTTAGTAGACCTATGCCTGCAAGGAAACATCAAAATGTCAAGTGCAAGATGGCATATTCATCCTTTTTCTCATATGATCATAATGAAACCAACTAATCTAGAAAAATAGAATTTTGACATTTTTCAAAAGTTTCTAAGCTAATCATGAAATCAATATCTACAAGTAGAGAAAAATGAAAATTAAATGCAAATAAAATAGTATGAAAATCAAGATGAAAATGCAGGGAATAAAAATGACTTACCTATGTACCTGGGGCATTGGCCCTAAAGAAGTCATGTGCCATCTTGGAAATAATTTTTGAGGAGAGATCCATTTACTGGTAGTGGCATCCTCCTCCCTTCTATCGTGGATAAGTAGAAAGAGTCTGGCCTAGACACTTCCTCTATTTTGTAGGGGCCTAGCCAAAGACTGTTAAACTTTTGATGCATTTCTGGTTGTTTTCTCCTTTTGGCCCACAATAGAACTTGATCCCCTTCCTTGAAATATCTTTGTCTTTCCTTTTGATCAAAATTTCCTTTTACTTTATCTTGATTCCTTTCCATTTGATCGAAGGCCATTCTTCGAGTCTCATCCAATTCTACAAGCTGATCGATCCTCCCCTGCAATGCTTCTTTATCTGTACTGAATTGTTGGGCTATTTGTAGTGCTGGAATTTCGAGATTTATAGGAAAGTGAGCTTCAAATATGTACACCAACTCAAAAGGAGTCCTTCCGGTGGAAGTCTTGGTGGTTGTGCAGTCGATCCACAAGGCATACTTGATCTGGTTGTCCCAACTCTTCTTGTTCTCCCCAATAATATTTTTCACAATGTTCATGATGCTATTGTTGCTGGATTCTGTGAATCCATTCCCTTGAGGATAATAATCCGAAGAGTGTGATAAAACAATCCCATACTTGAAACAAAACTCATTGAGAACCATTGAGCTAAAGGATTTGGCGTTGTTGGTCATTATCTTAGTAGGGACACCAAATCTAGTAATAATATTTTCCTCAAGGAATTTCATCATGACTTCTTCTGTTGCTTTCTTGGTTGGGATAGCTTCCACCCGTCTGGTGAATTAATCAGTGGCGATCAAAATCCATCGGTATCCGTTACTAGAATTGTATTTGAATTCACCAATCAAATCCAGTCCCCATTGTTGAAAGGGTGCTTCCACAATGATTTTTTTAAGGGGAATGACAAGGAGGTGTTGCTTGTTGGTAAAAAATTGACATGGATGAAAAGATCTAACATATCGATGTGTGTCAATGAAGATAGTAGGCCAATAGTATCCTGCTCTTAAAATATTATGGGCAGTGGTGCATGCTGCAAAATGGCCTCCACAATGTCCTTCATGAAGTTCGGTGATTAACTTATCAACTTCTTCTTTATCAACACATCTAAGGATTACCCCATATGGGTTCCTCCACCCGAGACCATTCTCTGTTAGGAAATACCTCATAGCTTTGAGTCTCAGGGCTCTTCTCTTATGTTCCACCAAATGGTCAGGGCATGTGAGATTTTTCAAGTAATAAATGATGTATGAATACCATTCATTGTTTTCAATATCACTTACGATGATGTTGAGTTTCTCCTTCCGTCCTACCTTAATGGTCTCTTGATTATTTTCTGTCATCATCTTTGCCAACCCTTGTCCTTTAATTATCTTATTTGGCTTGATTTCCAAATCATATTCCTGAATTTGTGACACCCACTTTCCCCTTGATCCAAGGCAATATTGTTGTGGTACAACATCCTTTATGGTAGGGTAGGGGACAAAGGCCTTGATCTTGTTGTATCCCACATAGGTTTGAAATTGTTTTAGAGACTTTTTCGTAATGTTGTAATTCAGTTCTGAGTCCCTAATATTTTTTCTCATGAAAGCGATTTGTTTTTCTTCCCCTTGATCATTCTTTTGTAACAACACACCTGCGATGGTATCTTTTGAAGCAAAAGAGAAAATGATGAAGTCAATGGAAAAGTTTGGGCTAACTAAGACTGGTGTGACAATTATTGCCTCTTTAATACGTTCGAAAGACAGCCTACCTTAACTTTCCACTCAAAACGAGCCTCCTTTTTTAGTAACTTGTTAAGGGGTTTAAAAATTTCCGTGAACTTTGGGACGAATCTCTTGATAAAGTTAATCTAGCTGAAGAAGGATTGCAAGGATTTCTTTTCTTTAGGAAGAGGTTTTTTCTTGATGGCTTCAACCCTGGGAGGATCTATCATGGTTCCATCTTTAGAAATGATGTGTCCTAGTAACTTACCCTTGTCAACACCGAAAATTGATTTATTAGGGTTGAGAGAAATGCCATATTCCCTACATCTCTGAAAGATAGTTCTTCAGTTCTGAAAGTGTTTTTCCCTCTTTTTATAAATGGAAGTTAGTTCATCTTGATATATCTCTATGAGTTTTTCGATTATATCTACGAAATCATATTCCATGGCTCGTTGAAAAGTATCCCCTGCGTTGGTGAGTCCAAAAGTCATTCGTAAATACTTATATGTTCCCCAAGGGGTGGTAAAAGCATCTTTGATTTGATCATCCTCTACAAAAACTTGATTATACCCCGAGAAACCATCAAACATGGACATCATCTTTGCACCAGTTACCCTTTGCAAAATATATTCCATGTTTGGTAAGGGATAATTGTCTTTGAGTGAAGCGTGGTTTAAGTTTATGAAGTCTAAAAATATCCTCATTTCACCATTCTTCTTCCTTACAATAACTGGATTAGACACCCATGATGAATATCTAATCAGTTCAATTATTCCTGCCTCAACCATCTTTTGTAACTCTTTCTGTACTTGTGGAGCGACCTTTGGGTTCATCTGTCTGATCTCTTGTCTGAAATTCTTTGTGCCATCGATGAGGGGAATGACTTGTTGTATATCGTCTTCCCTGTAGGCCTTTAGATATTAGTAAGACCAAGAAAATACATCCTTTAATTCTCTTATAAGTGTAGTCAACTTTTCCCTGTCATCAGCCATTGCTCCTTTACCAAATTTTATTAACTCAAGGGATTATTCGGTTCCAATGTTGTATTCAATAATCTCGTCACTGATTTTGTTGGAAGGTTTCCCTTTATACATATCATTTCGGTCAAAGAGGTTTTCTAAAGGAAAAATTCCTTTGGGTAGGGGCTCGTCGGCTACATCGATGATCTCAATGCTTTCCTTCTCAACCAATAAGTTTATTTGGGCTTCAGAGAATTCTCCCTCATTTTGTAGAAAGCGGAGAAGTTGACTGTTGTTTTAAAAATTTTTCCAATGTTCCAAGTTGTCAGGTAATGAAGGTTTGAAGTTGACTTCCACCTTGTGGAAACTGATTTCTTTGGAAAGTTGTAAGTTTGAAGCGAACACAACAAGACTATCTTCCAAGTGATTTTCTTCCCTAGGGATGGCCTCAATGGAAAAGTTGTCAAACCCATTTATGGCCTCCCAAACAACATCTCTATATTGCTTTAACCTTGGGTTTTTTGCAGCAAAATTCCTATTGACTTGTGAAACAATTAGGTCGAAGTCCCCTTTTACGTGAAGGTTCTTGATGTTCATATCAATGGCAAGGTTGATGCCCAAGATAAGGGCTTCGTACTGAACAATGTTATTTGTGCAGTCAAACTCAAGTTTGTATGAAAAAAGGGTGGTCTCATTATCCAACGACCTTAATACTATTCCTGCACCTAAGCTTGTACTTGAGTGTGCACCATAAAAATCCAAGTCCCGAGATCCTTATTTTCTTTATTCATCTACGAAAGGGGAATCCACCAGAACAAAACATGCTATCTATTCCTTCTTCTAGAACCTGATGGTTTACTTTGTCATGACCCACAATATTTTCAGTTTGGGTACTATCTTGGAGAGACACTTGCTTTTTACTTTTGTTGATTTCACACCTCGTTTTGTCAAGAGGTTCTGCAAATATTTGCTGAAAGTATTGTGAGAATTTCACTTCGGCCAACTCTGTGGCTTGCCTCTTTTCTAATTCCAAGATCTCATTTGGTGGGAGAGGTGTTTTTTTTAATGTTGTCTCTCTCTCTTATTCTAAAAGGTTGATCATGAGACAAGTTTCCCTTTCATCTGCTTTCTCTCGTTCCTCTTGTAGGTAAATTCTGATGTCTGAGGGAAGTTCTGGTGAAACAAAGTCATCAATCTAGTTAATCTGAAGAGCCTCCTTGGGGTTCTCTTCTTCTCGTATGAGAAAGGTGGCCAAGTTTTCTTCTATTTCACATGCTCTCTCCTGAGCTTCAAACAAAGTGGTAGGACATTCCCGAATCAGGGCCCCATACATATCTTTCATTGTTGATATATATATCTTGATAATGGCAGCTTTGGGAGGTTTTATCTCCTGGGGAAAACATCTTACGAGGGTGTTAAACCTATCATTGAAATCCATTATATCTTCCCCTGATTTTCTTTTGCATTTGTGGATCTGATTACACAAGGTTTGTTAATATTTCTTGCTATAGTGGGAAAACCCCCCTATGGACTACACTAGGGTTCAACATGTAGGCATATCTAACCATATAAAAGTCTCCTACTTTTTATAACTACCCTGAATATACCTCAAATCCATACATGAAATACAAAGTGAAAATATCCGGTAACTTTACCTTTTACTCTATGTCCGGTGTTGATCCTCTCGCGTTCGATAGCTCCACTGACTACACGCCTCCTCCCAAGGCTAGCCTGCATTCACAAACAAATAAACAGGGAACTACAAACATGCATCTCATATATAAATCATGGGTTAGATGTTAGAATAAATCATAAATCAAATAAAAATATTAGACACATCATATTTCGGGACAAAAAAAGTATTCCTTTTATTGATATCACAATGTTTACTTACAACAAGATCGACGACTGCTCCATGAACCTGGTCCAGGATCCTCTTCACCAAGCTCCAACTGCGCCTCCACGTATCTTTCTCCTCTCAAAATTATTCTAGGGAATGGAATAGGCTTATGATGGAGGAAAAAGGAAAAAATGGGAAATTTTGATGTAAATCTCACAAGGTGGCTGCAAATTCTTGGGGCAAGGAGAGGATGTGAAACATGCGGAGTTTCATTGTTCTTATGCTTTTCTTTGGAATGAGACCCCAACACCTCCTTTTAAATGAAAAAGGGATGGTTATTCATTTGGGTGATGGGCTATAGGCGGTGGGACAGTTGGGAAACTACCCAATAGCCCGTAATCTCAACGAAATCCTTGCAACTTTTTAATTTTTGCAATTTTTGCGAGTATACG
>ML822164.1:22961-72700 GCA_009831015.1 Picea engelmannii | reverse complement strand
AAAAGAGTTCCTTGTTTAGACAATGAGGGAAGGACAATTGAGATCCACAATATTAAGGGGAAGGTGTCTCTATGTTTCATCTCAACAATGAAAGTAAAATATTTTCTGAGGCAAGGATGTTGGTTGTACGTAGTAGAAGTGGTAAGTGATGGAAAGGGACCTTCTTTAGACCAATACCCAATTTTGTTAGAATTCAAGGATTTTTTTCCTAAATAGTTGCTAGGGTTACCTCTTGACAAAGAGATTGATTTTACTATTGAGCTAAAACTTGGAATAGAGCCAATTTCTAGGACACCTTATAGGATGAAGGCTCCATAACTTTGTGAGTTGCAACTACATATGAAGGAATTGATATAATTGAGGTTTATTAGGCCCAATGTTTCACCATGCGGTGCACTAATAATATTTGTCAAGAAGAAGGATGGTTCCTTGCAATTGTGCATATATTACAAGGATTTGAACATATCTACAATGAAGAATAGACACTTGATACCTCAAATAGATGATCTCTTTTATCAAATGAAAGGGGCGGTTATTATCTAAAAAAATGACTTGTGTCATGTTATCCCCAACTAAGGATCAAGGAAGGTGACATTCCTAAGATTGCCTTCTGGACTTGGTTTGGGAACTATGGGTTCATAGTGGTGCCATTCAATTTGACCAATGCACTAGTTGTATTCATGAGCCTCATGAATAGCGTATTCTAAAGGTACTTAGATCAATTTGTGCAATTCTTTCTAGATGATATTATCATCTATTCTAGGAATTAAAAGGAACATGTGGAGAACTCACAGTTAGTGTTTTCATTCTTAAGGGAACACAGGTTGTATGGAAAGTTTCCTAATTGTTCTTTATTTCAGAAAGAGATTCACTATTTTGGTTATGTTATTTAAGGGGAAGGAATTTCAGTGGACCCTGAAAATGTGAAGGCCATAATGGATTGGATAATGTTGAAAAATGGTCATGAGTTGCAAAGCTTCATGGGGCTAGATGGGTACTATTGAAGTTTTATGGAAGGGTTCTTGAAGATTACATAACCCATCACTACATTGCAACACAAGTGAATCAAATATGAGCGGATTAAGGAATGTGACACCAGATTCATCAAAATTAATAGATTACTAACTAGTGCATTGATCCTACGAGTGCGTGATATGGATAAATATTTCACGGTCTACATAAATTCCTTGAAGAAAGGGTTGGTTGTTGTGTTAATGTAAAATGGGGAAATAATAGTGTCTGCATCTCAGAAGTTGAAACTTCATGAGTATATTTATTCCATGCATTATGTAGAGTTGGTAGTAGTGATTCTAGCTCTAAACATTTGGAGGCATTATCTTATAGGGAGAAACTTTATGCTCAAAATTGATCACAAAAGATTGAAGCATATCTTCATTGAAAGGGATCTAAATTCCAGGAAAAGGTGTTGGAGTGAATTTATGAGCGAGTATGATTTTGGAATTTTATACGTCAAGGGAAAGGAGAATGTAGTGGTTGATGCCTTGAGCAGAAGGTCGGATATCTTCTCCTTGGTTCCCTTAAAGGTCAATTTGAGGGAGTGAGCGTTAGGACAACTTCTTGAAGATAGTTGGTATTTAAAGGTTACATCAACACTTTAGAATGAGAGGCATTTAGAGCCTATGTTTGAAGGGTATGTTTTTGAGGCAGATGTACATCGCCAAGGAAGGATATATTTGAAGTACTATTATCTCAAGGAATCCCATAAGGCAATTTACTATGTGAATCATACTTTTAAGAAAATGTATGTGCTATAGCGCAAATTGTAGGTTGGGAAAATCCTGACCCAACCACAAATAAAGTGCTACAACTTGGGAATCCTACACCCAATGTCACCTCGATGTAGGTCCCGCACTTAAAGGGTGACTAGGTCACTCTAGGGAGGTGATCTCGGTGACCCTAGGGGGATTGAGATGGACAAGAAGAGAAATGGAAGTGAAGCCCCTAGAAGTCAAGTCTAATTGGAATTAAAGGTAGGAATATATTCCTTGTAATTCAAGTGATTGTTTCCCCAAAGGTATAGTACTTCTCCAGATGATTGTACCTTCCCGAGACACAAGAAAATCCAACTTACAATGATATATGTTAGTGTGGATTAACAAGTTAAGCTTGTTGTCCCTAATTTGTAGCAGTATATGATAGTTTATATCAGCAAGTAAGACATTCAAATCAACATGTAAAACATAAGATCAATCAACAAAATTATCAATGAATTAGGTAATCAATTATGACTGAAAAATGACACTATGAGGTTGAATAAAGCAAGCTGTTATAACATGTGTTTTCTGAATAAAATTGCAGCCTTATTGCTGTAGCATTCAATGGGATTAAGCATCAAAATCAACCATGCAAAATTAACAAGAAGTAGCCCAAAAGGTGCGCCCTAGTTAGTAGACTAGGTGAGTGAAATTAGAGAGCTAGTCTAGGGTTAGTTTAGGAGTTAAGAGAGTGTTAGTAGCTAGGGTTATGCAGACCTAATGGCTGTAGGTTAAATTTTTTAACATAAATTAAAGTAATGGGAGAGAGGGTATGGCCTAGTAGGGGAAGACTCCTCTTAATGAGGATAACCAACTTCAAGCAAGAAACTTTTCAAAATATCAAAATTTGTGTTTCCCAAGGCAATGATTTTATATCTCCAATGAAAAAAAAAGTATGACTAGTTCCTTTACTATTGGGTTAATGGAGTCAAATAAACAAGGAGCTAGAGAAGCTACCTCCTTGTGGGTTTAATCCCTTTTACTTCCCAAGGCAAGTTTCTCTAGCTAGGGTTTAAGCTAAGAGGGTCTAAGCCCTTATACTTCTCTTAGCAAACCCTTGTTAAATCAATAAGATGAAACATAAAATGATGAAGACTATGGTGGGGGTGTATGCCCTTATAATTCCCACCTAGATTCTAGCACAATAACCTTGACTTGAAACAAATGATAGCATGAGAGTAAAAATCATACCAATTCAAGGGAAAATGCCAAGATAATCCACCACAATAGCAGGAGATAAGCCTTCCAAGGCTAGCACATCACTCCCATCAACCATAACATCAAGAGATAACCATAAACAAGAGCTAAAAGACACAATCTTGCCAAATATAGTGAAAATTTCAGACCAATACTTATCACAATGAGGGAGAGTTATGTTAAAATGAGATCTTATGATCTCTTATTTATACAAATGTCACCAAGGTGACTTGTCCACAAATTAAGGGGTAAATCACAATATTAGGGGTCAACAACCCTAATCTTTCCCCCTTAACAAAGTAATATTAAAAAAATCATTTAAAATTTCACTTTTTGCACAAATAAAACCCTAATTTACAAGGATGTCACCCCTTTAGGGGACATTTTGGCACTAGGAGAAGGTCGTTGGTGATGTAGCAGGGTAGTAAGGCTTCCCAAAGACACGTTTCAAGCATCCAAATGTCTTCCTTCATGTTCAAAGCCTAAAAAGCCTCAAAAAATCCAAGTTCCAATGCATACCATCTCACCACCATGCCCTAGCCCCCCAAACATGATGTCAAGATTCAAAAAGAGGATGTTTTTCCCCTGTTGGGAAAATTGTTTAGCAAGTGAGGGTTGGGATATGTTGTCTAAGTCATCATCAAGGCCTTCCAAGTATGATCTTTCTCATTTGACATGCGGGCCCTTGACATCTAACCTGTGGGCTTGTAGCCCCATGGAAGCCTAAGCTAATCTTGTTCTCCCAAAACTATCCACCAACTAGGTACTACAAA
Source organism: Picea engelmannii (assembly GCA_009831015.1). Lineage (NCBI taxonomy): Eukaryota > Viridiplantae > Streptophyta > Pinopsida > Pinales > Pinaceae > Picea > Picea engelmannii. Next base: position 68,955 of record ML822164.1, on the reverse strand, counting down.
TAAAAATGAGCATGCCCTCCAAGGATCTCAAGTCATAACATCATGATAAGTGAATCCAATCAATAAATACACCATCTAAGCATGTGTATCAAAGATCACTATATCAAACAATTCACTTCTCAAAGACATTATGCGACTTGTCAAGCTTGAATATGGGAGGGTTGACAAGGTGTCCTATTGGGTATATCTTTCCCTAGGTCAAGGAGATTTTCCAAGAGATCCCTCTCTAAGCCATGTAAAGTGGATGAAGTGGTTGGGTTCAAGACTCAATGGGCACAGGGCTCATGATATACAAGGGGTCGTAGTGTCTCATTCATTGGTACCTTTATAGAGGGTGTGTGGTACCTTCGTCCGCAATGCATTTTTTCCAAGCCCATCAATTACCTTTTATCTTTATTTCTTTGTATTTTGTTTCAATATAGAATAAGGAGAGGTTGAAGGTCACTTCCCTGGTGTGGTGAACAAATGATGGCAATGCCACCCACAAACACCTAGTGGAAATGAGAAGGTTGGTTCGTGATGAGACCCCCTTTCTCCCAACCATGCAACTGAGAGCCATTGCACTGGTTTGGTGACTAGATGGTGACAATGTCATACCACTAGATATCCATGGACATGATAGGTTGGCTTGTGATGAGACCTCCTATCCTTCAACTAACCTTTAAGCATTATTTTTTATATTGTGAGTCCCCTTTCCTCAAAGATAAGCATTTCACTACTTTCTTGGGTGATCCCTGGGCGAAGCATCTGGAAGGTTTATACAAGGCTTTAATATTTTACCCAACATTAATCCCTCTGGGCCTTCAACCCTTTCTTCCCATAAAATGAGGGACAACCCCTTCTTGGGTCAATACACCCTTAAATCCCAAGATATAAGGAAATGGAGGGGAATAATGGTGGAAAATGGTAAGTATGGTCGGGAATGGTACAACGATTCATTAAGGGAGGTCCTAGTAGTAAACCCATCCCAAAGGAAAACCACTTACTAGGGAACAATGACAGCCACCAATGTGAAGCAGGGAAAAAGGCATAATGTCCAAGCATATATCATGACATCTAGAGAAATCTAAGATACAACATAATCAAATGGATTAGATATTGAAATGATGCTCACCATAATACTAAATTGTACCTCATGGAACAAGGCTCACTGGCTTCCAGAAGCCAACTGATGTGGTGGATTCCATCTGTAAATCTGTGACCATCTATGGTGGTGAGTGGGTTTTCCATCTGTGCAAAGGGTACTGCTGGTCATGTAGTCTCTTGACACTCCATATTTGCAACTTGAGGACGTCGAGACATAATATCCTTAGTTATCCACAAAATGGGGATAACATCTGGATCCTACTTGGGGACATGTGCTCCCCGTAGAGTGCATGAGAACCACAACATCTCTTAGTAGACCTATGCCTGCAAGGAAACATCAAAATGTCAAGTGCAAGATGGCATATTCATCCTTTTTCTCATATGATCATAATGAAACCAACTAATCTAGAAAAATAGAATTTTGACATTTTTCAAAAGTTTCTAAGCTAATCATGAAATCAATATCTACAAGTAGAGAAAAATGAAAATTAAATGCAAATAAAATAGTATGAAAATCAAGATGAAAATGCAGGGAATAAAAATGACTTACCTATGTACCTGGGGCATTGGCCCTAAAGAAGTCATGTGCCATCTTGGAAATAATTTTTGAGGAGAGATCCATTTACTGGTAGTGGCATCCTCCTCCCTTCTATCGTGGATAAGTAGAAAGAGTCTGGCCTAGACACTTCCTCTATTTTGTAGGGGCCTAGCCAAAGACTGTTAAACTTTTGATGCATTTCTGGTTGTTTTCTCCTTTTGGCCCACAATAGAACTTGATCCCCTTCCTTGAAATATCTTTGTCTTTCCTTTTGATCAAAATTTCCTTTTACTTTATCTTGATTCCTTTCCATTTGATCGAAGGCCATTCTTCGAGTCTCATCCAATTCTACAAGCTGATCGATCCTCCCCTGCAATGCTTCTTTATCTGTACTGAATTGTTGGGCTATTTGTAGTGCTGGAATTTCGAGATTTATAGGAAAGTGAGCTTCAAATATGTACACCAACTCAAAAGGAGTCCTTCCGGTGGAAGTCTTGGTGGTTGTGCAGTCGATCCACAAGGCATACTTGATCTGGTTGTCCCAACTCTTCTTGTTCTCCCCAATAATATTTTTCACAATGTTCATGATGCTATTGTTGCTGGATTCTGTGAATCCATTCCCTTGAGGATAATAATCCGAAGAGTGTGATAAAACAATCCCATACTTGAAACAAAACTCATTGAGAACCATTGAGCTAAAGGATTTGGCGTTGTTGGTCATTATCTTAGTAGGGACACCAAATCTAGTAATAATATTTTCCTCAAGGAATTTCATCATGACTTCTTCTGTTGCTTTCTTGGTTGGGATAGCTTCCACCCGTCTGGTGAATTAATCAGTGGCGATCAAAATCCATCGGTATCCGTTACTAGAATTGTATTTGAATTCACCAATCAAATCCAGTCCCCATTGTTGAAAGGGTGCTTCCACAATGATTTTTTTAAGGGGAATGACAAGGAGGTGTTGCTTGTTGGTAAAAAATTGACATGGATGAAAAGATCTAACATATCGATGTGTGTCAATGAAGATAGTAGGCCAATAGTATCCTGCTCTTAAAATATTATGGGCAGTGGTGCATGCTGCAAAATGGCCTCCACAATGTCCTTCATGAAGTTCGGTGATTAACTTATCAACTTCTTCTTTATCAACACATCTAAGGATTACCCCATATGGGTTCCTCCACCCGAGACCATTCTCTGTTAGGAAATACCTCATAGCTTTGAGTCTCAGGGCTCTTCTCTTATGTTCCACCAAATGGTCAGGGCATGTGAGATTTTTCAAGTAATAAATGATGTATGAATACCATTCATTGTTTTCAATATCACTTACGATGATGTTGAGTTTCTCCTTCCGTCCTACCTTAATGGTCTCTTGATTATTTTCTGTCATCATCTTTGCCAACCCTTGTCCTTTAATTATCTTATTTGGCTTGATTTCCAAATCATATTCCTGAATTTGTGACACCCACTTTCCCCTTGATCCAAGGCAATATTGTTGTGGTACAACATCCTTTATGGTAGGGTAGGGGACAAAGGCCTTGATCTTGTTGTATCCCACATAGGTTTGAAATTGTTTTAGAGACTTTTTCGTAATGTTGTAATTCAGTTCTGAGTCCCTAATATTTTTTCTCATGAAAGCGATTTGTTTTTCTTCCCCTTGATCATTCTTTTGTAACAACACACCTGCGATGGTATCTTTTGAAGCAAAAGAGAAAATGATGAAGTCAATGGAAAAGTTTGGGCTAACTAAGACTGGTGTGACAATTATTGCCTCTTTAATACGTTCGAAAGACAGCCTACCTTAACTTTCCACTCAAAACGAGCCTCCTTTTTTAGTAACTTGTTAAGGGGTTTAAAAATTTCCGTGAACTTTGGGACGAATCTCTTGATAAAGTTAATCTAGCTGAAGAAGGATTGCAAGGATTTCTTTTCTTTAGGAAGAGGTTTTTTCTTGATGGCTTCAACCCTGGGAGGATCTATCATGGTTCCATCTTTAGAAATGATGTGTCCTAGTAACTTACCCTTGTCAACACCGAAAATTGATTTATTAGGGTTGAGAGAAATGCCATATTCCCTACATCTCTGAAAGATAGTTCTTCAGTTCTGAAAGTGTTTTTCCCTCTTTTTATAAATGGAAGTTAGTTCATCTTGATATATCTCTATGAGTTTTTCGATTATATCTACGAAATCATATTCCATGGCTCGTTGAAAAGTATCCCCTGCGTTGGTGAGTCCAAAAGTCATTCGTAAATACTTATATGTTCCCCAAGGGGTGGTAAAAGCATCTTTGATTTGATCATCCTCTACAAAAACTTGATTATACCCCGAGAAACCATCAAACATGGACATCATCTTTGCACCAGTTACCCTTTGCAAAATATATTCCATGTTTGGTAAGGGATAATTGTCTTTGAGTGAAGCGTGGTTTAAGTTTATGAAGTCTAAAAATATCCTCATTTCACCATTCTTCTTCCTTACAATAACTGGATTAGACACCCATGATGAATATCTAATCAGTTCAATTATTCCTGCCTCAACCATCTTTTGTAACTCTTTCTGTACTTGTGGAGCGACCTTTGGGTTCATCTGTCTGATCTCTTGTCTGAAATTCTTTGTGCCATCGATGAGGGGAATGACTTGTTGTATATCGTCTTCCCTGTAGGCCTTTAGATATTAGTAAGACCAAGAAAATACATCCTTTAATTCTCTTATAAGTGTAGTCAACTTTTCCCTGTCATCAGCCATTGCTCCTTTACCAAATTTTATTAACTCAAGGGATTATTCGGTTCCAATGTTGTATTCAATAATCTCGTCACTGATTTTGTTGGAAGGTTTCCCTTTATACATATCATTTCGGTCAAAGAGGTTTTCTAAAGGAAAAATTCCTTTGGGTAGGGGCTCGTCGGCTACATCGATGATCTCAATGCTTTCCTTCTCAACCAATAAGTTTATTTGGGCTTCAGAGAATTCTCCCTCATTTTGTAGAAAGCGGAGAAGTTGACTGTTGTTTTAAAAATTTTTCCAATGTTCCAAGTTGTCAGGTAATGAAGGTTTGAAGTTGACTTCCACCTTGTGGAAACTGATTTCTTTGGAAAGTTGTAAGTTTGAAGCGAACACAACAAGACTATCTTCCAAGTGATTTTCTTCCCTAGGGATGGCCTCAATGGAAAAGTTGTCAAACCCATTTATGGCCTCCCAAACAACATCTCTATATTGCTTTAACCTTGGGTTTTTTGCAGCAAAATTCCTATTGACTTGTGAAACAATTAGGTCGAAGTCCCCTTTTACGTGAAGGTTCTTGATGTTCATATCAATGGCAAGGTTGATGCCCAAGATAAGGGCTTCGTACTGAACAATGTTATTTGTGCAGTCAAACTCAAGTTTGTATGAAAAAAGGGTGGTCTCATTATCCAACGACCTTAATACTATTCCTGCACCTAAGCTTGTACTTGAGTGTGCACCATAAAAATCCAAGTCCCGAGATCCTTATTTTCTTTATTCATCTACGAAAGGGGAATCCACCAGAACAAAACATGCTATCTATTCCTTCTTCTAGAACCTGATGGTTTACTTTGTCATGACCCACAATATTTTCAGTTTGGGTACTATCTTGGAGAGACACTTGCTTTTTACTTTTGTTGATTTCACACCTCGTTTTGTCAAGAGGTTCTGCAAATATTTGCTGAAAGTATTGTGAGAATTTCACTTCGGCCAACTCTGTGGCTTGCCTCTTTTCTAATTCCAAGATCTCATTTGGTGGGAGAGGTGTTTTTTTTAATGTTGTCTCTCTCTCTTATTCTAAAAGGTTGATCATGAGACAAGTTTCCCTTTCATCTGCTTTCTCTCGTTCCTCTTGTAGGTAAATTCTGATGTCTGAGGGAAGTTCTGGTGAAACAAAGTCATCAATCTAGTTAATCTGAAGAGCCTCCTTGGGGTTCTCTTCTTCTCGTATGAGAAAGGTGGCCAAGTTTTCTTCTATTTCACATGCTCTCTCCTGAGCTTCAAACAAAGTGGTAGGACATTCCCGAATCAGGGCCCCATACATATCTTTCATTGTTGATATATATATCTTGATAATGGCAGCTTTGGGAGGTTTTATCTCCTGGGGAAAACATCTTACGAGGGTGTTAAACCTATCATTGAAATCCATTATATCTTCCCCTGATTTTCTTTTGCATTTGTGGATCTGATTACACAAGGTTTGTTAATATTTCTTGCTATAGTGGGAAAACCCCCCTATGGACTACACTAGGGTTCAACATGTAGGCATATCTAACCATATAAAAGTCTCCTACTTTTTATAACTACCCTGAATATACCTCAAATCCATACATGAAATACAAAGTGAAAATATCCGGTAACTTTACCTTTTACTCTATGTCCGGTGTTGATCCTCTCGCGTTCGATAGCTCCACTGACTACACGCCTCCTCCCAAGGCTAGCCTGCATTCACAAACAAATAAACAGGGAACTACAAACATGCATCTCATATATAAATCATGGGTTAGATGTTAGAATAAATCATAAATCAAATAAAAATATTAGACACATCATATTTCGGGACAAAAAAAGTATTCCTTTTATTGATATCACAATGTTTACTTACAACAAGATCGACGACTGCTCCATGAACCTGGTCCAGGATCCTCTTCACCAAGCTCCAACTGCGCCTCCACGTATCTTTCTCCTCTCAAAATTATTCTAGGGAATGGAATAGGCTTATGATGGAGGAAAAAGGAAAAAATGGGAAATTTTGATGTAAATCTCACAAGGTGGCTGCAAATTCTTGGGGCAAGGAGAGGATGTGAAACATGCGGAGTTTCATTGTTCTTATGCTTTTCTTTGGAATGAGACCCCAACACCTCCTTTTAAATGAAAAAGGGATGGTTATTCATTTGGGTGATGGGCTATAGGCGGTGGGACAGTTGGGAAACTACCCAATAGCCCGTAATCTCAACGAAATCCTTGCAACTTTTTAATTTTTGCAATTTTTGCGAGTATACGTGGGTTGTAGTGGTGAAGCTAGCATACATATGCGGGATGTAGTGGTGCAGATAGCATACATACGCGGGCAATAATGGTGTAGGGAACATACATATTAAAAAATAGTGATTTTAAGAAGAGCTGCTCAGTGATGACTTGGAAAAAATAGCAAGTAAGAGGATCTGATGCCAGGTATGCACGTATGGAGAAATTTAGGGTTATAACATATGCTCCCTAATGTGTGAGGTCATAAGAGCATTTTATGGCCGAAATACATTACAAATATTCACCAATGTATGAAGTCAGTTAGTCCAGGACCAGAGTTCAGGAGGTGCCATCTGCAAAAAATAATAATTGTCTCTCGGAGGCGGGCATACCCATGCTCGGGATGAAATAAATCATGGATGCCAATCAAATACACTGCAGATCCATGTAATATAAATATATAAAGTGTATCCGTGATCAATACATAATGGATGTACATCTCAAAATCAAAGATAGACATGTATAGTATCCATCTTTAAGAATCCAATGACGCATGATGGCTGGAGATGAGGCCTTCAGAGATCGAGCAACAACTTCAAGGTATTCAAAACTTAGGTAGGAGTGTAATGTGAGTGTACGACTTCACTACCCAGAGGTCTTCTATGACTCGTCGGGAACAGACAAGAGGATCTCGGTGATCAGGCAGAGAACTTCATTGATTTCGAATAAGGACTTGATTGGATTTTTGGAATGGTCGGGCATGAGGTTAAGAGACAAACTATAGAAAGGCCAACTCAAGTTCGATAAAACTTCCTTTGGAAAATAGCACGATAAATGATCAGACTCAGGAAACATGACATTGACATAATTCTACGATGCAGGAGGCAACATAAACTCTCCATGTGTTTGGAAGAATAACCAAACGAAGCAGGACACAACTCTATGTAGCGAGAAAAAATTCCTAAGGTCATATTAGATCCAAAAACTTTACAAACAAACAGAAGGATGTGCTTTGTCCAAGGGAGACTCATTGTGCTGCAAGAAAAAGAAAATATATTTCCCGTCCTCTTTTTTGGGTATATTTGAATTTTTTTGTCTTTTTCAATATTTTTGAAGAGCTTGGAAAAGAATAAAAGAATGCTACGTTACAAAGGAGGAACGAGTGTCGCAAGAATACTAGTTCCAATTACAAGGAACAGACTAATTCTCAAAGAAAGGAGACATGTGCAGGAAAAGGACACTCGGGAAAATTCCTCCATGGGACAAGGTGTCAAGACGCAGAGGCAAAGTGCTACAAGGCTTGCGTATAAGGCGTGATTCAAAGGTTCAGTTGAGAGTAACATGGAGCCGACATTAGGCCAAATATGTAGAGATACAAATGAGATTAATAAGACACAATGAAAACCCCCTTCAATGTATTTTTCACGAGACCAGAGAAGGTAAGCTCGATGGTTTTTCATTTTTAGAGAGTCTGAAAAAGCATAAAAGAAGACTCCGCTGGGGTACCTTTTTCGAAGATAGTCTAGTCGGTTCGAAAAATGGGTAAACTAGCACTGAAAAGACGTCTATCCAGAACCATTTTAACGAGTGTGACACATACAAGATTATTCGACAATCTTTTCAATTTTAAGGAGTCTGAAAAGAGCTTAACTATGGACTCACAACCTTTTTCTAGATTTAGTCTCCTTAGCCTGAAAAAGTGTAAAATTTACTTAGGATAACTCTCTTGGTGAGACGAATCTCCTGAGGTGTGCCTTTTTCCTCCTTAATATACAGGCTGGAAAAAGGGGTAAACTCTTGCTAGTCGATGTTTTTCTGAACCAATTAACGAGTGTGAAAGAACAAGGTCACTCGATGATCTTTTCAATTTTAAGGAGTCTGAAAAGAGATTAAATATGGACTTCGTAGGGGATGTTCTTCTGGACCAGTTTAACGAGTGTGAAAGAACAAGGTCACTCGACAATATTTTCAATTTTAGGGAGTCTGAAAAGAGATTAACTATGGACTCCGTGGGGGTTCCTTTTTCGTAAATTTAGTCCCTTAGGCCCCAAAAAAGGGTTAAACTTATACTTGAGAATACTTTTCTAGCGAACCAAATTTCCTAGAGTATACCTTTGTTTGTACAATTGACCATATGGACCGAAAAAGAGGTAAGCTACCACCGTACAGACGTGCCTTCACGTTTTAGTTTGGTGAGTGTGAAGGACAACAAGATCGCTCGCCAATCTTTTCATGTTTAGAGAGTCTGAAAAGGGCTTAAAGAAGACTCATTTTTGGGAGTCCCGAGGGTGAGGCCAAGAGTGATGAAACATCAGACGTATGAGGCTCAATCTCATAATCAGGACAGGACTAACAAGGACTCCCGAGCCTAAATTCATTAATGATGACATGGATGCCAAAATTCAATAAGGATCTAACTAGGGTATCCATGTAAAGGCAGGCTCTATCACTAAACTAATACACTTCTAAAGCAACAATGATGGTTTCGTGTCGCAGTCTGGTGGGATCTATCCTATGGCAAAGAGAAAAAGACAACGAGATGCAGAAAGTGGAGGTGAAATCCTAACTTATATGCAAAAAGTTGGAAAACCGACTTTTACCAAAGGACCTTTAAAAGTGACCCATCTCCCAAAAAGTTTTCCAAACCAAAAGTGAAGTGCATCATAACATCCAATGAGAAACTCAAGAACCATGCTAATCGATTTTCAAGCCAGAAAAAATGACAAAAGGGTTCGAAAAAGTGGCTAAAAAGGCCAAAAAAGTCTATAAATAGAAGCTGACAGCTCATTTTCACCATTGCAAGTTGAGAATTAACCAAAAAGCTAAAAAGACCCCTTTTCTAAAAGAGTTGATTCTGGGAGCTTCAGAGGACGAAATGAACTTCCGCTTGGACTAAGTAAGTACAAACCAACCCCTCTTGCATTTCCATACTTATTTCATGCATTTATTTTAGTTTCTTGGGGGGCATGCCCTCTTAAAAAAGGGTGGCCCTACATGTACGCAGGTTGTCCAAGGACAACCCATGTATGCCCATGGGCAGAAAACAATCTTCCCACGTGCATACGCGATTGTGTCCAATACATCCCACGTACACCATCAATTTAAACATGGAAAAATGAAAAAGAAAGAGCCAACTTTCTCCATGAACTTGTCATTTGACAGGATGTATGTCCACTAAAGAGAGAGGGAGCACGAATACATTGATATTTTGGTCGAAGAGGACCCTGTTGTTGTCGTTACATTGAAACAATGTCGATTATAGAAGTTTTTCTGGTGTCCACTCATGAGGGCACAACCCAGGCTGCTGAATGCCTTGGTGGACTATTGACACCCCGACGTAGAGGCATTTAATCTTAAGGGGCAATCGTTGACTCCAATGACTGAGGACATATAATTTCTGACTGGCCTCTTGAGGAGAGGGGAACCGATCAACTTGCATTTGTTTTCCCCAGGGCCCCACAACATCACCGAGATGATCTGAATACATTGCGAAGCCAACACTGAGAAAGTAGGTTCTTAGGTGCCAATCCACAATATCACCAACCTATCACTGAAAGTGATAGTTTTACTCATTGGGTGGATCACTCGATCCGTGGCCTTACATCATGCCTCCTGGGCGCATATGTATTGTGCAGTGCAGTTCTTAAATGCACGAGTGTTCGATTGGAGCATGACCATGCTTGAATGCATGAAGAGACAACTTATAGAGTGTCATGGGCAAAGTAACAAAAACTTTGGGTTTGGTACCATTTTGTTCTCATTCTTCTTCGAGAGGGTACCTAGCATGAGTCCATGAGAGACAGTATGGGGGCATGTGGCCTCCTTCCCAGCAGTGTGTAGGTGGGTGGCATTGTTGTTGCGAGAGGGGGGTGGGAAGGACCATAGAGGCCTTTGACGATACATTTTTTGACTAGTGGGCACGATAGATTCCGGCCATAGAGGACTACCCCTATGCCAGAATCAACTTTTCCAGGGATTCGGACATGCCCGTACCTCCTGGAGAAGAGTGAGGAGAGATAGGTAGGTTTTTTTTTTTAAAGTTATTTAATTTTTTAGTTTCTTTTTAAATATATATCATTTTTTATGTGAATCAGAGTATCTGACAACTATGTATCTGTTATGTACATATGTGGGGCCAGTGCATCCAACAGACTTCTCGAGGACTAGGTGACATCCTCGACTAGAGGCAGTACCAACCGTAGCCGCAGGACCAGCAACAGAAGCAGGGGGACCTCCATTCGGAGAGGCTGAGAGAGTTTTGAGATGGGTGGAGCAGAACCTCATTGCGCTCACTCGTGCGGTTCCCATGGGTCCAACTCTTCCGACGTTTGGCGAACTCCGTTTTTCACTATGGCAGGGCCAACATGCCTCATGCTTAGCTAGGATGGACCACTTACATGCCAAGGGCACTCTTTTGTATATTTTTTGAGGGCATAAGCCATGTGACGTATACCAGACATGTATTTTGAGGCGTTTGTGCCCACCGATGTAGTTTGAATCTTTTTGATATATACATATATATATATATATATATGTATATGTATTTACATCTTTTACGTCTTATGGATCAAATTTTTACAAATGTATGTACATGTGTATGTGTGTGCTTCTTTTTATGTGTGTGCAATATGACAATCTAATACTTGATTAGCTAGAGTATATGTCATTTGATTTAATCTCCTAGGAACATGGATGTATGTAATGTAATCAAAGCATCGTTCTAAGAGACGTAACCTAAGGAATCATTGGTGTAGGGTAGGATCATAAACATAGTAAACCCCATTTAACTGGGACACAACCAACTAAGCATCTAAGTAGACCTGGAGGTGAGAGATACCATGCGACAAAGCGTCACGAAGCAACTCTATTACTACATTGTATTTGGAGAAATTGTTTGTGGCGTTACCTAATCAGATACCTCCAGAAGATAACAACTGGCCTTGAGGTGTTAAAATCACCCAAGTTGTCGAAGAAAGCCTCCGAGTGTGTCGGTGAACCCAACAAACACCTCTGATTCACTTGACATCTGCCACAATGAAAAATATGACATAAATAACGACACGTCCATAAAACAAAAAGACAAAAACTAACAGTATAAGACCTATACATATGTACAAGAAGTCACCCAAGGCGACCAACCTACGAGTAATACTTCTTGAGGTAGAGCCCATTTCTAGGCTCTGCCAAATCATTTCCATCATAGTCAACCAGACGATAAGCGCCCTTCTTTAAGACCTCCTTCACTATGAAAGGTCCAAATCACATGGGTTTGAACTTGCCTGCTCCCAAGGGATCCTTATCTTGGTCTTAGAATAGGACAAGGTCTCCTTTGGAGAAAATCCGTTGACAAACATATCGATCATATTGACACTTGACTCGTTTCTTGTGAGCCTCATTAGCTAAGGCTGTGTCACGACGTTGCTCATCGAGCTTCTTGAGATATAATAAGCGTTCCTCAAGTGGTGAAGTGTCTAGCAATAAATCTACTGCCAAATTTAGAGATGGTATCTGGCACTCTATAGGAAAGACTACTTCCAGCCCGTAAACGAGTTGAAAAGGTGAGAAACTGGTGGTAGTCTTTACAGATGTTCGGTAGGCCCACAATGCCGAATACAACATCAAATGCCAATTTGAATTGGCAGAATTGATCGTTCACTGCAGAATAGTCTTGAGGGACTTATTCATAGCTTCCATCTGACCATTCACTTGTGGGTAGTAGGGGGATGATTTCTCTTTCCTCAACCCAAGATTTGATGTTAAATCAGACATCATTTTTTTTCTTCTTCTGAAAGTGACTGCCATGGTCAGTGACAATCTCCTTCGATATGCCAAACCTTTCTACTATCTGGTTAAAAATAAAGAGAGATGTTGTTTTTCCATCATTATTGAACGTTGGCATAGCTTCGACCCACTTTGTGAAGTATTCTATCACTACGATTATATAGCGATGCCCCCTGGATGAAACTAGGTGGCATGTATTATAATCAATCCCCCACTTGGTGAAGGGGCCAACTGTAATGACGGGAAACATGGGAGTGGGATGTGCCCTCATCTTCCGAGAGAAGATATGACACGGGTGGCACTTCTTGACCGACTCAACACAATCCTTGATTAGCGTAGGCCAAAATTAACTGGCTCGTAGAATATTTTGGGTTGTTTCCAACCCAGAAAAATGACCACCACATGCTCCAGTGTGGTAGTCATTAAGAACGAGTTCCACTTCTTCATGAGTGAGGCACCAACAAAGGATGCAATCTACACCTTGACGATACAAAGTGTCATCGAGTATGAGATAGTTTTTTTCCTGATGGTGTATACATCGACGCTCATAGCGAGAAGAAGAGGTAGGGAACTTCAAAGTCTGGAGATAGACTAGTATATCTCCATACCAGGGGTCTGAAGATGAAATCAAAAAAATATCTCCTTTAATTGGTGATTCTTCAGGCGTAACATCACCTGATTTGACTGGAAGTTTCGAGATAAGTTTCGCAAAGACCAACGAATTTTTGGATTTCACGAAAACAAAATCCAAGTCAAATTCCTGGAGGATAACAATCCATCCACTGATATTTCCGCTGATGATGCATCGTGTCAACACATATTGAAATGGATTCACAATGGCAACGATGGTGGTCTTGCGAAGTAGGATATAATGACAAAACCACTGGACAATATGCACTGCTTCCAACACGAGTTTCTCAACATGGGAGTAGTTGAGTTCCTACCCAACCATGCCTTGACTTAGGTAATAAATCACATGCTCCTCAAGTAGATCATCCTCTTGAACCAAGACCATAACGATGGTCGAATCTGTAGTGACCAAGTACAATAATAAATATTTATTATAATTGGGAGGCCGGAGCAGAGGGGCGAACGTGAGGGCGTGTTTCAATGCTTCAAAAGAGCGCTGAGTGGATTCATCCCAATAAAAAGGGACTCACTTTTTTAGTAAACACATGAACCCTTTTGTGATCTCGACACAGTTTGCAATAAAACGCCGAAGAAAGTTGGATTTTCTCTGTAAACTCTAAAGCTGAGGGACTGTGCATGGGGGAGGCAACTAAACTATCACCTCAACCTTAAGAGGATCGACCATGATCCCTATTGTCAAAACTCTAAAACCTGAAAGATGACCCAATGTCATGCAAAAACTTCATTTGTTTGGATTCAAGCGAATCCGATAGTAGCGACATCGCTCAAAGATTAGTCGGAGGTGTGTGGGATGATCAACTCTCTTGCGAGATCGTGACGCTAAAACATCGAGATAAGCCTCGACTATATGTTTGATATCGTGGAAAGAAAAATACATGGCCCATTGAAAAGTGGCTCCAACATTCTTCAGGCCAAAATGCATCTTACGATAAGCAAATGTTCCCCACAGACAGATAAAATTTGTTTTATGCTGGTCCTCGGGTTTGATCTGAATTTGGTTATATCTCGAGAAACCATCCATGAATGAAAACACCTCACAGCCTGCACATTCATCAAAAATATTATCAATGAATGGGGTGGGGAAATTATCCTTTGGACAAGCCTTATTCAAGTCATGGAAGTCCATGCACACTCGAATTGTACCCTACTTTTTGTTAACCGAAACAGGATTTGACACCCATTTCGTCAACTGAATGGGGTAGATGAAACTGACTTTGAGAAGTTTCCCTACTTCAGCCTTAATAACTGCTTCTTTTCGAAGATTCACCAGATGAATATTCTGTCGGACCATCTTGGCATCAGGGTAAGTCGTTATCTCATGTTCGACAATTCTTGAATCAATGCCTAGCATTTCCTCGTAAGACCAGGAAAAAATGTTGCAGAATTTCTTAAATACATCTATATAGATCCAAATCTCTTCAGGGGAGCAGTCCGCCCCAACAAAAACATTCTCCATGATGCCATGGGTTATGGATATGTCAATAGGCATCGTTTCAGCGATAGTTTCCATATTACCCTCGGTGTATACTGCATGTGTAGCCATATGATTAATAGGATAAGACCTATCTCTAGTCATAGTCAACACAAATTCACTTGCTTCTATTCTTCTTAACTCCAGGAGAAAGTAAGATTTGTGATGGAGATTGTCCCAGGGTCTATCCAAACTGGTCAATGTCTCTATAATCGCCTCATCAGAGGGAAAGACCAAGTCTAAAGAATCGGTAGTGGCGAGGGAACCTTGAGCCCAAATAGGCTCGAGAACTAGATCTAACTCCTGTGCAGGAGTCAGATCAGGGTCGACTGAAGCTTGCTGGACAATACTGTATGCAACTTTTTCCATGGACAAGGGCATGGCCATGCCATGATTCCCTGTCCCTTCCATCGAAGCTTATGGGGAAGGAAGAGTCCACAAATCATTGAAGTAAGTCGTTTAGAACGACGACACTTGACAGATTTCAGCCTTAGGTTGGTCGGGGACAGCCGATATGAACTTGACATCGCCGGAAGGAGGCGGGTAATTGAAAGTACCCATGAGAGGTGGGCACAAACCAACCCCCACGTTGACGACGTCAGGCTGAAGGTTATCAATCATTGGGACCGTGGATGCCCCCGATGGAGGGTCAAGACGGGAGAAGGACAATTGATCAATGGATACGATATGGCCCTCGTGAGGAAACAAAAAAATCTAGGAAACTGTGGAAACCACTGCATGCATAACATAGGTCCAAATCCTTCCTAATAGAAGGTTTTAGTCGAGAGGCGCATCAACCACTTCAACTTCGACGTGCACGGTCTTCCCTCCTAACTGCACAGGGAAAGGAGGGATGATTCCATGTGGTCTGAAAGACCGACTATTGAAAGAGGTAAGAAGAGTAGGTGATGAAGATAAAACGGGTTGGCCAATGGCCTTCCAACATGCCAACGACATCACACAAGTTGAGGTGCCCTCATCAACCACCGTATAGGAAATATCTCAAGTAAAAGTTTTCGTGGTGTAAGCCACTACTATCTGAAATGCAACGTGGTATGGGAGACGAGGTTTCAAGTCGGTCGTATCAAGCATGATCGTTCCTAGATTACAAGTCTTGGTAGAACCTAAGGAGGATAACAAAGCCTTTCTCTGTGAAGGACAACTCTGAAGGACCTCCAAAGCGGACATCGCTCAAGGGGTTTGTGCCAAATCCTCCACCACCGAGTAGTTCTGGGTGGCCTTCACATTTGGATTGTGATAAGCTTTCTTGTACACCCCTTTCAGGATGCGTGTCATTGTTTCACCCATCGTCTTCTCAACCTATAGAGGAACTGATGGGTTTATGACTTCTTTACCATTTTCAACAGTGTTTGGCATTCCATAATCATGTACCCTAGTTTCTATGTAGGCATCACCTTTCATAATGTAAACATTCGTGGCTGAGGGATTACTGGAAGACAAAGGTGGTCCCTGACTGCCCCCATCCACACTCGTAGAGGGTTGAGTCAATTTTTTCCCATGAGGAAATGGGTTCGTTAACACAACAGGCTGTTGTTGTGCTAATAAATTATGGGCCTCCGCAAGTCAAGGGAAAAGGTGAGTTGGGTGGTATTCTATGCAAAGGTTACATAGATACTTCGACTTTCTCTTTTCTGTGTTTACCCCGCAAACATTGTTGGTGGGTTTCTTATCCCCCTTACCCTTCTTGTTTCGTTGTTTTTTCTTTCCGTCGGGATGCTGGTTGGCCTTCAGGTTCGTCGACTGCACACTGTGTACGTCCGACGTTTGGGTAGGGTGAGCAGTCGAACTAGAGGTTTGAAAGGTCGTTGTCTGTTGTATTGACAATTGTTGCAATTGATTTGACAACTGATTAGTGGGATTTGCTTGTGATGAACCAACTATACCATCGGCATGTGGTCCATACTTGTGTCTGGCCTTGTCAAGGATGGATCGTGGCGCATATGGGAAAGCCTCATAGAGTAAACCAGACTGAGAGTGTATCAGTTCAAGCTGTTGAGCTCTCATTATCACCTCTTCCTCTGAAAACACTCCCGATGTTGCAACGTCCTTGGATAACTGAGGTACTAAATACTTAAGGAAACGCTCCAGCAATAAAGTCGGTGGGACTGGTACTTTTATCAAACTCTTCCAATGCCGCCATTCTAGGATGTGATCCGAGATATGATCAACCTTTGTTTGCTCAAAGTTGGCTAGAAATTTGGTGCCGACATCATATCTCACAGGTAGTTGGAAATGGTTTAGGAAAACTATTGCCAACTTGCTAAAGGAGGAGTATCTTGAGCGGTCGAAGTCAATGTACCATTTCGCGTCACTCCTGATAAGAGTGTGTTGAAACAAACACAATTGTATGGAGTCATCTCGCAGTGAGTTCGATGAGGACCATAGGTGAAAAGTGGTCATGTGATCACCTGGATCTTCGTTAGGATTACCTTTGAAATTTGGAATGTCCAAGGGAAACTTCATCGGCATGGGAGGCCAACGCGGATCGTGATAGATTGGGTCATTTAACAATCTTGAAAAGTCTGGAAAATGTAACGTTTCCAGAAACAATAGTTTGGGCTATTGACTATGTACAGGAAGAAAGGAGCCTGGAGTTTGACTAGCACTAGGCTGCCAGGAAAAGTTAGGCTCATGACCAGGGTTCTAGTAAATACCATGGCCTTGGCCAGCGTATAGATACTGTGTTTTTTGGGACATCATCAGTTGATTCCCGTAATTGGACGTTGAGGGCTGGTTGGGGATTTCTCCCTGCTTGGTGTTCCAAAGATTCTGGAAAAGGTTTCCCCCTGCTGATCCGACGGTCATAAGTATTGAGCCTAGCCCGAAGTTCCAATGACCATGGAAGGGGTTGCCCGTGGTCGACATCCCCGATGAGGGTAATAATCCTTTCTATGGATTCTAGAGTCCTTGTGAGGAGAAGACTCCTGTGTTTTCCCCCTCTGTAGGAATAGTACCCTGTAAAGAATTTTATTGTCCAAAATGAGGGTTTCTCTTGGACGAGACGAAAAATGACGAGAAATCATTATTACCAAATGCATCGAACAAAGAGAATGACATTGAACCTACCAAGATGGTGTAGGAAGAAGGTCCTAGAATGCCTACTCCAAACAAGTTGTAGTTCATGTTCAGCCCGACGAGTTTCTAGGGAGCACCGCCGAGTGTAACACCCCTGTTTCCCCCAACTTGTAATTAATAATAAAATAGGATTTACCATGCTAAGGAATGTGGACAGTGTAAATGCATTATTGTTTGAGTTTCCAATAATTGACTATTGGGGTGAAGCCTTGAAAGTACTGGCCATGATATCACTAGAGGAAAGAATGAGAAAACTATAAGGGAGGGTCATTATATCAAATAACCCCAAATTACCTTGATGAGGATAATAAACCTTCTTCGGATCCCAAGGAGAGAAATCCATTAATTAATAAAGGACCAGTGGTTGAATTATCAACCACTCCCATGAATGGAAGCATGGCCAAAACTGCATAATGTCAGCCCAAAGTACCACTGGGTATGACAAGCTAAGCTAACCGAAGTTCCCTTCTGACATAAGGAAGAGGATGGGTCGAGAACCATCCTGGAAGAAAGATATATAAATGGATAAGGAGAATGTGCAGAGATATCCAACGGATAATGACGAGAAGGCTGCGAGCATGATGCTGAGTGAGCATCTGATAAAACTCGCCAAGGCCATAACAGAGAAGGAAATCTCTGAAAGTTTGCAGAGAACAGAACCCGAGAAGAAGCTGAAACAGAGAAAGAGTTAAGAGTTCCCTAGTGATATCATGGCTTGGCACAGGGGTGGAAAGAGTGCTAAGAATGAATGCCTTTGAGCTTATGGTCGGGTGGAAGGACGAACACCCACAATCAATTCGTTGGCTACCACCTGTAATAGATAAGTAAATCACATATCTTGTGTATTTAAGTGGTACTGTGAATTAAAGTTGGATATCCTATGAATGTTTCAGGGATAGATATGTTTGCTTAATGATTTATACTGTACCCATTTTTGGTGTCTGCTTGATTGTATAATTAGGCAAGTAGGAAATTATATGGATGGGATATGTTTTATACTCATAGATGCTTGCGTCCTGTGGGGGATTAAGCTAGAGCCACAAAATGTGAGTTAGTCGACCTTGGGCATAGTTTCATGTACGCATGTCGACCCTCCTAGTCGTTCAGAGTCCCTTGGAGGACAAAGTCTGTTAAAGCTCAGGATAGATAGTGAATGTATGCACAGGCTCTCTGTGAGGCAAACAGAGACCAAGAACCACTTAAGTTCTAGAGTTAAGGAATGAACATAAGGGGTGTGAAGAAGGATTATTCCAAGTGTTACATCCAAGAAAAAGAGCGCAAAGCTCTTAAGCCTTTCAGAGCTAACAAATCTTAGGAAGAGTAGCGAGATTGAAGTATCGAAAGGGAAGGATCCTTTGTTCGAATGACGAATGAACGAGAAACTATTCAGAAAGAGCCAAGGTCCATTGTGACCGTTGTATATGGAAAGGAGTGCAGGAGTTAACCCCTTGAGTCCTATGGACTTTGCGAGTTCGAAGAACTATGAGTTCATCATAAGGGAATTAAAAATACCTGAAGTCCTGAAGTCCCAAATTTAATATGGACCGTGGATCTCTGGATCTGTCAGGATCCTTCTTGACCATCTAATCTATGAGATTCAGAGTCCGCGCTTCAGGAGATTCACGTGTTGGAGTGACCAAAACCCTGAAGGCAAAGTTACAAAGCACTTAGGAGACACTCACAAATTTATCGAACACTCTGTAGCTCAGTAAGGAGTGCTTGAGAGAAATTTTCCAGGAGAGCACATACATCCCTTTGAGGAATAGAAGGGACATAGACCTTCGAGGTCTGAGTAGTTGAAGTTCAAAGGAGATAGTGCTAAGAGGGAACAAGAGTAGGACTTATTCCAAGTCCCGAAGCCTAGAAGAGATAATCTCTTTTTAGAAATGCAGATGAGGTCCAAGAGACAGACTCGTAGAAGGAACAAAGGCCGAGGCCTTTGAATACTTAGAAAATCCTCTAAGCTAGAGGAATTTGAAATCTCAGGAGAAGGAGTGACAAAAACCGTCAGATTGGTTGTGGAGAGGATCCTGGACCATTAGATCAACGTCCAATTAAAAAAGGAAGTGTAGAGGAGAGGAACAGATCCCATTTGTTGGATCTAAGCGTGAAGGACCAGTAACCATTGTATCTAGAAGTAAATGCATGGGACTTAACCCTTGTGTGCGCAGGAGAGTGGACTTGTCAAAGTCCCAAAGTCCCGAAGTAAATTGGGACCGTCCATCGTCAAGGAGGACATGTGGCATAAGATCCACAACTTCGGAGGATTGTGGACAAGGAGGAGGAAAAATAGCCAGAGTAAATCCCGGTCATTGATCACTAGGGGATATGGGTCAACAGATCAGTAACTACGGAGAAATCACTTCAAGAGTTTCAGATTGAGTTGAAACTCCCGAATCCTGAAGCGTTGAAGCATCGATGTGCTGAAGGGCCGAAGCATCGAAGTGATGAAGGGATGAAGCGTTGAAGAGATCTAGACCATCATATTTGGAGAATAGGTGGCATGAATCTGTGGATTCCAGGTGAAGACCCTAGGTAAACATCAACCGTCAGGTCGTCCGAAGTAGATATGAACAGTCAGATCTAGAGGATAGGTGGCATGAATTTGTGGATTCTAGGTGAAGAAACAAAGTAAACGTCAACTGTCAGATCATCTGAAGTAGATATGAATCGTCAGATATAGAGGACAGGTGGCATGAATCTATAGATTCCGAGTGAAGAACTGAAGTAAACGTCAATCATCACATCATCCAAAGTAAACATCAAGCATCGAATTACCAAAGTGAATCTGAGCCGTCAGATCAACAGCTTCAGGAAATCCATTCGAGAGTTTCTCAATTGAGATTTGAGATTCGTGAAGTCTGAAGTCCCAGAAATCTAAAGAGAATCCCAATTGTCCGATCAACCAAAGTAGATCTAAGCTGTCATATCACCTGAAGTAAATCTCAAGCGTTGGATCACTGAGGTAAATCTGAGTCGCCAGATACTATCTATTCAGGAGAAGGCAAGGGTTGAGAGTTGAGAATTCTGAATTTTGAACTTCCGAAAATACGAAGTAAATATCAACCATCCAATCAGACGGAGTGAAGTTGATTCGCCAGATCGTCTGAAGTGAATATCAAGCATCGGATCAACCGAAGTGGATCTGATCCATCAAATCCAAGGGAGATGTGGTGAAAATTTGAGAACTCTGGATAAATATCCGAAGTAATTCATAGCCGTTTGATCTAAGGGAGATGTGGAGCACATTAGTGGAATCCAGGTAAAGACCCAAAGTAATCCTCAATCGTCAGATCAAGAGGACATGCGTCAGTGGATTATAACCTCTGGATAAAATCCATTGGGAAAAAGGGTGAAGTTTGAGATTTGAGATCTTAGAAGCCTGAAACTCGAAGGGGATCTCGACCATTGATCGAGAAGAGGTCCATAAAAATGTTGATCCAGTTGAAAGGTCAACCACCGAAAGTAAAGGTAGGGACATTGATTAGAAGGATAGGTGTCCGTAGATTGTCAACTCGAAAGATTGAAGTACGAAAGAGAGCAGGGTTTTGAGAGTTGAATCTCCCGAAACCCAAAATCATGAAGGAGATCTCTTCCATTGATTTTGCAACAGGTCAGATCTGATCTGTAGGTCTGAGTGGGACAAATATAAACCACCAGTTTTTGAATTACCGTCAAAGATCAGGAGATCGACAGTCCTGTAGCATTGCAGAGACATGAGTTGCATGAACGTTAAAAAGTTGAGGGTGGGTTGCAATTCAAACCATGGATTTGAAAAGAGGGCACGTGGAGGCTCGAGGAGAATTGCGGGACAAAAATCAGTTTGATTCAAACCACCTTTGGCCATGTTCACAATCACGTGGTCTTGTAAGGTCATAAATCAAGGTCACATCAAGAGGGGGCTTATCTAGAAAAGGAGCTAATGCCCAATACTCTAAGATTTCATAGGGATTGAAAGGCAAGGTCGTAGGTGCCCTTAAACCTACTCCAAGAAGCCAAAAGTTTCTGTGTGTAATTATAGAACGATACCATCAAGGTCTCAGAGAGTTGTTTGGCTTCAGAATCAAAGATCCTTGACTAGGAGGTCGGACTGGTTCCATGACTTTCCAAATTAGAAGCCATGAATGGAGATTCTATCCTTTAAGAAAATAATTTTTTTTTATGCCCTGTCATGGGAGTGTTACAAATTGGTATCAGAGAATGGTTACAACACTTGTCTTGCTTGGGCTCATGTACGAGTCGCGTAAGGGGGTATTGTTATCTACATTTACGCCTTGAGGAGAAGGACTATAGATTGAACCTATGATTTTGGGAATTCTTGTCGAATTTCAACAAAATAATTTCTTTAGCCCTTTTTCAAAGTGATAACTACTCTTACCGGAGTAGGTATATGCTAATTAACATTTATAATAAGACTTGAATGTGAATCGCTGAAGGTTTCAAGGTTCTGTCAAAAGCAGCTGAAGCTTGAAGGACAGATGACCTGGTGTTCGTAACACTTCTTCTAAGCATGGGAAGTTGGAACTTCAGGCACTGATGATGGTGGATTATATAATGGTTAATACCTTTGTGGGATTAAAGGAATCTAATAGGATCAAGTAGGATCCTTGGCAGTTATAGTTACTTCTTTAAATTAAAATTGGAGTATATAAATCCTCATGACCAGAGAAAAGTGAGATGGGAAAAACCCTATGGACGCTAAGGCAAGAAATTTTTCTTGCTAGATGTTTTCACATAAAGAGGAAAGTGACCCTGGTTGGTTATTTTCACAAGAGAAGGAAACATCAATACAAGATATGACTATGAGATTAGTCCTATAAGTGACTGAAATATCAAACTAAAGGACAATAATGATGAAATTAAACTATCAAGTGAATGCATGAGGTAAAAAGGTACAAGAGATGCACCTACTTATACACGAATGTGTATACATGATCATAAGGATGATTGAAATATCCTTGGGAAAAGGATATAGAAGAATGATATTTCCATGTGTGTGAATGATATGGAAAAAGGTGCAAGCAATAAGCTAGCATGATGAATACTTACATGTGTTCAATTATTCTTGAGTGCATGGGTTTAATGCATTGTGGAGCTTCCTAATATGAAGCCTGATATTAATACCAGTTAGGTACGAATGATATTAAACGTGCAAGTGATGCACATGTATGATGTAAGAGTATAGTTATAGGTACAATATGGTTGCCCTGATGAGTGAAATATAAAGCAAGAATTACTCTTGTCCAGAATAAATGAATACTATGGATGCGTGCCTGAATCCATTCCAAAGAGTCATGAAAGTTATGTTCCAAATAATAGATTGAGGGGGAATGTATTCCCTTTCCTCAGGAAAATACTAATATAATTATATAAAAAGGATAAATGAGCAAAGATGCAGGTTTAGGATTATGAATATGGTTAACTACATCATGGATGCAAGTTAACAAAACTAGAATATGTATGGATACATAATTTTGGGTACATGACAAAGATGCATGTTTATATTCCTTAGGGAATATTTGGTAAACATATAAAAGATAACTCGAGGTTGAGTCCAACACAGATAGTGATGGATGTGCAATAAGGAAGTTGCATGCTAAAGGGGTCCCCTGTGGAAGAACTGTGTGAAAACTTTGTCAGGACTCAGGGGGTCAGAGTCATGACCTTAGTAACTGCTGAGAAACTGAGCAGTGAACTACAAGCTTATATATATATATATATATATAAATAAGAATCCTAGATTACATTTTGAAAGAATCATGTAATGAATAGGAGACTAATGGATGAATAAAAGAGCATGTTTGATTGAATAGGCTTGGTTGAAGCCATGTTAATAAAAGGCAGTAAGGCCTTTAGAGATAACTCAACTGGGATGGAAAGCCCCATGTAGTGTATAAAGAATTGGAAGAAGGGAAGATCCCTAACTCTTTTCTTGTTATGTGTTTTGTTCCCTATGGAATGATAAAGATGATTTACTAATATAATTAGATGTTTTGACACCAGAGAGATGAGGATTGTATTACTGCAGAAACCATTGAGAACTGTTGGTATTGCACTTATAAAACATTAAGGATAATGTGATGAATTGCATACATATATGCTAGGACATGTCTGAAAATGTTTTATTAATTTAAATGCTATGGTACTTGCATTTTTAATTAACATGATGACTAATGTGTTTATGATGTATATCATGTGTAGAAAGAAATAGATTGGAACTATTGAGAAAGATAGCTGCCAATAATGAACAACCTCAATCAAAGGATGACTATGAGAAGGTTCTTGTTGAAATATTGTTGAAGGGACTTTAAAAGTCCCCATGGAGCACCACTGATGGGATAATATCAGAGGGGGTGTTAACAACGCAAACCAGTATAAAAATGTTCATGCCTATGTGGCATAAGGTATGAAGGGATTGGGTAAGATTCCCTTCTGAAATGTTTTACAATCTTAATGTTATGTATGGAATGTTGAAAGGCAGTTGTATGCCTTGGATACCCACGTAGGGTATGATTCAGGAAGGATAAACTGAATGATGGAGGTGTGAAACTATGGTAGTAAAGACTGAGTGTAATCCTTGAAAGAATTCATGAACTGATATGTCATGAATACATGGACCAATCAAGGAATGATTGGAAACAAAAGTTCTCATAGATGTCACACTGCATGGAATGCATTGAGGGAACACATGTTGCATAAGATGGAAGACAATGGATTTTTCAGTAAGAAAGGAGGACCTTCCAACGTTTTTCTTACATTATGTAAGCAATGAAGGAAAACTAATCTGGGTGGCTATGAGTGTTGGCACCCTGGTTATTAATGGAGGAAGAATGCTTAAAGGAATTCATATGAAAATTTTGAGTTTCATGTGTACTGATTTGGGAATCGTGATCATCCTGTAGACGGAAACATAGTCTTGCTGTAACAATGAATGAGAATGAATAAACCATATGGTGAAAAGCTTGGCTAAGCTCGAACGCACCATGAAAAATTACTCATCGTAAAGTGTGGGAAACTTAAAATCAATGCAAAGGTGCATTGAATATGAATGTGGCCACGTATGTTGGCACATTCATTAAGGACAATTGATATCTGAATTACATTCTAAAAAATTTGGTAGGATGAAATGATGCATAGGTAAGGGGTGATGTATTCTTTTTCTTTGTATCCTTGAATATATGAAAATGACTTGGACTATTAGTATGCTTGATTTTGAAAAGGTAATGTGCATGAAAACCAACAATTTGTTTGGCTGAGAATGTTGAAATTGAAGGAGGAAATGGGTCTTGGATATGGCAGTGTTGTAAGCCCATAAGGAATACCAATTTCCTACTGAGCCAAACTGCAAGGAATGGTATTTCCATTCTGAGAAAGTGAATTTGATTGTTAGTATGCACAATTCTGAAATTGTTTGTGATGAAGTTATAAAGGTGCAATAAAATGTATATGCATGGAAACTAACAATATTTTTGGCTGATTGAAGTTGAAAGTGCAGGAAGCAAATGAGTCTTGAATATGGCAACGTTGTAAGCCATAAGGAAGACCAATTGCTTGATGAGCCAAACCGCTATGGGAAGGAAAGTCCCATAATTATGAATATGTTTCCTGTGCAAAACAAATATGGAAAAAAATGTGGAATTTGGATATCCGTGGGTCACAGATTTACAAGAAAATTTTGAATTTAAAATTTATGATGATGTCTCGTGAATGTTTATATGTCTATGATACGGGTGAGAAAGAGTATAATCCGATTGCATGAAATAAAGACTGACTCGGGAGAAGGAGAGTAACCTTCGTCCCTATCTATGATTGAGTCGGGAGAAGGAGAGTAACCTTTGTCCCTAACTTTAGCTGAGCCAGAAGGTTGTCAAACTGTAAAAGCATGAAAAATGGCTACTGTTGAGCCATGAGATCCCTGTGGTAAGCCATGATTGTCTATAATATATTGTTTTGAGGTAACATAAGCCAGAGGGACACCTTGGCAGAGAAAGTTTGAGGGACAGATCGACTGTAAGACTCGACATAGTCTTTAGAATTATTTCTGTGTGAGAAAACCTTGGCAAGGAAAGATGGATCACCCGAGGGACTGTATAGCAGAGAAGGGGATGCCTGAGCCTGGGCCTAGAGGGTGAGTGACCGCAAGGAATATGGGACCTTAATAGTTCTTTTAAAATATTGATCGAGATCATGCACATGATGGGTAGTTCTTCCTGTGCGAGAAAACCTTGGCAAGGAAAGATGGATCACTTGAGGGATTGTATAGTAGAGAAGGTGATGCTTGAGCCTAGGCCTGGAGGGTGACTGACCGCAAGGAAGATGAAACCATGATAGTTCTTGTAAACTATTGAATTGGGATCATACACCCAATGGGTATGTCAAGGAAAAACAATGAGCCTGGATAAAAAAACAACCATGTGGATTCAAATCCACAAAATGTGCAGATAATTATTATGCTAAGATTATAAAATTTTCCTAGAGTTTTTTTTTATGCAATGTTTTCGCATAAGACTATTGACGCAGATCCCCCTGCCCTCAGGCTGAGATCTGCTCAGGATATTCACTACAACCACATCGAGGGTTAACTGCCCCCTTCGTTTAAGCCATAAAGGACTTCAGATTTCGGGGTTTCGCGATCCCTAATGTCAGCTCCTTGACTCTTCCACTTGCCGAAACCCAAAATGCTGATATGCCAAAATCTTTGACCACGTTCTGCTCCTGTATCGGTTTTTTTTTTCCTTTTCGGGGTTTCGGACTTCGCAATTTCGTGAATCCTATTGTCGAGGTTCTTGACCTTTCCACCTTCCGAAACCCGAAATGCCGATATTCCCAAAATGCTTGGTCGCATCCTCCTACACAGCTGTATCGCGTTTCGCGACTTCGGGAGTTTCGGAACAAGGAATCTCGACCTCTTGCCTTCACAACTGCCAAAATGCCAAAACCCGAAACGTTTAGCAAAAGGCTGGATTCTATCGAAACTTTTTCCCCTTTTCGGAGTTTCGGACTTCACGATTTTGCGAGTCCTGATGTAAGGCTTCCAACTCTCTAGTCTCCACAAACCCCAAACTCTGAAACAATATCTCCAATGGGATCAATGGCTATAAGCCTCCCTTCGATCTGACAACCCGCGTGATTTCGGACTTTCGGGTATCGGGAGTCCAAGACTCTCGATCCCAGAACACTGTTCTCTTGGGTTCCTGAACCCCGAACCACCGAAATGCTGAAATGCCCCTTCACACTATTTCACGTTTCACAACTTCGGGGGTTCTCATGTGAAGAGCCCAAATTCTTGTCAACGGGAATGCCAAAACTCCGATCCTTGAAGTTCCAAAATACCACTTCACAATATCCCGGATCTCACAACTTCAGTATTCTAAGTGCAAGGACCCAAGCTCCTTGTCCTCAAGACTTCCAGTATTCTGAATCCCGATTTTTTGAAATCCCAACCTCGTCACTCTTCGTCTTTATACATGAAAACTCTTTTCACGTTTCGAGGATTTGATCAACCAAAGGTTTCGCCCACCCTTCGGATTTATGATCCCTGAAATGCCGAAATGATCTCGATGGTCCAATGATCAAAATCAATGGTCCACATTGAATCCTTCCTTTCAAAGGTGGATGTGTCCAATGCTTAACTTACCTTGCAACTTCCTTGGATCCTACGGTCCTCGCTATTTTGGGAGTTCTCCTCAGAGAATTCCGACCGTTGAGTTCCCTCCTCAAGAACTTTTGGCTCAAAATTGACTCTGCGATCCTTCTCTACGGAATGACTTCTATACAATGACTTGAGCTTCCCATTTTCTCTTGAATGATTCAAAGGCCCTAACCCTTCTGATCTTTCTTCGCAAACTCAGGTCTTCAAGAATACTCCTGCACGAACTCCTTGCGGCAATCCTTTAAGTACTTCAGCGTACTTGAACTCCCAGCTCTGTGCACTTTCTCTGCAACAACAATCCTTCAATATCTCAACCTTAGTTGATAAGTTCTAAGGTCTCGACCAGCCTGCGCACACCTTGTACGGATTCTATGCTTTCCTTGCACTTCTAATGAGAACAACGTATCCCTCCTGAGATTTCAGAGATAAACTCTGAGCCTTCGTCAACACACTCCTTGCAGGCATTTCACTGCACTCCTTGCATGAAATTCTCACTCAGGAAGAGAAACAATTGAAACTCATTCTCTTTATTTCTCAGAATCTAAACATTCAACATGAAAACATACATTTGTACACAACAGAATACAATGCATGACATAGAGAATAAGAAACTGTAAGCAAATCATTCAACATGTATACACAAAAAACATCATAACACCATGAATCTGAATCAAAACTTCATATATTAATTCAAGCTTCTATACATGGGTTCTCCTCTACAACTCTTCTACTACAACTCTCTTTTTCTCTATGCTAATGTGCTTAATTGATCTAATTTTGATTGATACAATGATCTAAAGATGAGGGTGTCTATAGTTGTTTTCCCTCATGTTCTTCTAAACTGTCTAATCTCTAATTCAAACCTACCTGTTAGTGATAATTCTTGTCATGAGTTCGAGAGCATTCGGGTCTGCAAGTTGCACGAAGCGATCAAGCGCAGCTCGGGAGAATCCTTGTTTTTCCAAGGTAGCAGGTCAAGCGAGCGGGCAAAGTGTCGTCGACATCATCCAAGGTTGGTGATCTCGCGAACTCGGGAGTTCGCAGGGTAAAGGCCCAAACATTGGGTATCCTAAGTCGCGAGGACGTGAGAAGCGAGAAGGTGAATAGTCGTTGGATCTGGATCGAGGAGAGCCGTCGGATCCGCACGTGGGATCGCGTATCGAGGCCTCGCAAGAAAAGTATCGAGAATTTGGGCACGGGGATTGCGAGATTGCGAGGAGCGATACCCCGGCAGCTGGAGGCAATGGGGGCCATAGCAGAGTCGACGAGTGGAATATAGGTGGCATGAAGCCTTGGAATCTCACCGTGAGAAGTCCCGAAGTATTGGTGTTAGGATTCGCGAGTCGCGAAGTGCCGAGGGCATCCAGGACTCAGGCCCACAGTGTTGCCGAGAAGATCTCAGCCGTCCGTCCAGCGGACACATGGCGCACGAATTAGGCTCTTGCCTCCTCGCCCCTCGCAACTTTAAACATAAGGAGCAACCTCCTCCCAGCCGCGAGATGAGAAGTAGCGAGAGCATTCGGACCCGGTCCCACAAAGGTATCGGGTGTGTTCTCAGTCGTCCATCTGAAGCAGACACGTGGTGCGCGATTAGGCTCCTCGCCTCCTTGCCCCTCGCAACTTCAATTAGCAATATTTAACTCTTCCCAGTTGCGAGTCACGAAGTTTCGAAAGAGCCTTTGAAGATAGGCATAGGGTCACAGCTCGTGGTCACTTGAGGGTGATAGAAAGAACTGCGCAAAGGGCCGAAGCGTCGGGTTTGGCTGCAGAAGGGATCACTGTGTTCTCCGGGTGCTAGTTCAGTTTGATCTAAATATTGTTCTTTGCTAAGAGTAAATGAAGGTAAGGAGGGGTAGTTTAAACCTCTCCTCAGTGATTAAGTGCGAAGTATGGAGGGCCTGGCGAATGGTCTGTTCGAGAGGGTCCTGTGTACACATTTTTCCAAGAGAAGCCATGCCGAGTTCTCACCCAGCCGGAGGAGGCCTGCACACACTAGCTCAACATTTACTGGCTCAGCTACTCTTCCCCCGCAAAGGCCATGCAAAGTTAAGGAGACGTCTAACGAAGGACTTCCACCCGAAGATTGATTGAAGAGACGCTACGCCTTGGAGGGAGAACGCGCCTCTGTTGGGAAAATCCACCCAAGTATATGTACTCAGTTTTGGTATTTCAAAAGGTATCGATGGTAGAGCAGAGCTCCCAGTTGTAAAGCTTTAATGAACCACTGTTATCTCTGGTTATATGTATGAACTCTTGAGACTTCTTGCCTTATGAATGTCAGCTTCTTTCATGTCTTTGTTCAAACTGTGTTAGAGCTGCTCGGAATTGGAGAATCCAGTCGAGTTGCAACTGTTATAGGATGATGTAGAATTTGATCACTCTGATAGTCGCATTGCCTCTAATCAGTCCTTGTGACTTTCCCAACTCTGAACGACTTGGAATTGGAGAATCTACTCAAGTCCCTTCTTCAGTATCTCAAAACTCTGAACCAGAGGATCTCGCTTTCAGAGTTTTTCTCCTACAAATTACCGAAAGCCGGTCGCCCGAAGTAGTTTGTTCACTCTCCTTGTCAACTCTTCCACCTATTCACCTTTTAATCAACCCACTGATTGAAGTTAGATCAAGACCTCCTTTGTTTCATACATGCCGGACCCAGTCTCTGAGTTAGAGTGACATTTCCCTGAGTCTCTGTCCATTTGATCACCCACAAAAAAACCACTGTGACATAAAACTGATGGGCATCGGGCTCTGCTCCTGCTAGCAATCCAGGGGTGACTTTCGTAGCCAACACTACCTACTTTCATTAACTATGCATAAATTCCTCTACCTCCTACAGATGAGAGAGAATCGCTCAAGATCTGTTTACAATACACACGTACACTTTCTTTTAACCATTACATTAATGCGTCAAAAACATTTCCAAAACGTGTAAAATGTATATTACACTTTCCAGTTGTCTTCTTCCTTCATGCTTTCTTCGCTGGCTGCTGGCGATGCTCCCGCATCATACTCCCTTTCTTGAAAATTTTCATGAACTCATGTTCATGAGCTCTTGCACGGTCTATCCATGCTTCTGAATTTCTGCTTCATCCTCCCAACTAGCATCTTCAACTGGATGTCCCTTCCATTTGACCAAGTAGTCAAAATACTCTTTCCTCTTGGTCTTCCTGCTGACCCTCTTATCAATTATACTTTCCATTTTTGGCTTTGCAGCTACAGGAATTTGCTTAGTCCACTGAACCTCTGTCTGTTCACTATCTTCCCTTGCTTCTTCGGCTTTGTAAGGGTACAAATATGAGATGTTGAATATCGGTGAAATTTCGATCCCATTGGGTAATTCGATCTCATATGCATTTGCCCCAAATTTCTTCATGACTCTGCATGGTCCAATCTTCTTCATTTTCAGTTTGTTATATGTTCCCCTTGGGAACCTTTCTTTCCTCAGATGTGCAAGAATCAGATCACCAACTTCAAACTAAAGTTATTTCTTGTGTTGATCTGCTCTGCGTTTATACTCTTGAATCGAATTTTGCAAACGTTCCCTCACTTGGCTGTGAAGTTCCTTAATTGCCTCTGCAAAATCCTCTGCACTAGCACTTCTAGTTTCATTCTATTCTGAATCCTTCAATTCAGAAACTCCCCTTGGTTGCATTCCATAAACAATTTGAAATGGACTCTGCCTTGTGCTTCTATTGATCGAATAATTATAAGCAAATTCCGCCTGTGGAAGTATGTGATCCCACTGACTGTGGTGTTCAGTCACTAGGCTCCTTAGAAAATCTCCCAAGCTCATGTTCACAACTTCTGTTTTCCCATCCGTCTGAGGATTGTAAGCTGAGCTAAATGACAAACTTGTCCCCAGCTTCTTCCATAAATTCCTCCAGAAATGTCCCATGAACTTGGTGTCTCGATCAGAAACAACACTCCTTGGAAAGTCATGAAGTTTGACGACTTCTTTGAAAAACAGGTCCATAATATGAGTTGCGTCGCTGGTTTTCTGGCATGGTATACAATGTGCCATCTTTGAAAATCTGTCTACCACCACAAAGATTGAATCAAATCCTCTTTGTGTTCTTGGCAGCCCCAATACAAAATCCATGCTCACTGCATCCCACGGCCTCTCAGGTATGGATAATGGGTGGTATAACCCTGTGTTTTGCCTTTTTCCCTTTGTGTGTTGACAAATTCTACATCTGTCCACAAATATTTTTAAATCTGTCCTCATCCCTGGCCAAAAATATGAGCCATTCGGTTTTGAGAATGTCTTATCATGACCAAAGTGTTCGGCCAATCCTTCACTGTGTTTTTCTTTCAGCAGATTCTCCCTCATGGAGCATTTTGGAATACATAATTGATTGCCTCTAAATAATAATCCATCCTGGATCATATATTCAGTCCATTGACTTCTGTCCCTGAGAATTGGATTCTCAGATGCCTCATACACCTCTTTGAAATTTGGATCATCCTTGTACATTTCTTTGAGGTTATCAAAACCCAAAGTTCTGACTCTGAATTCCTGCATCAACAAACATTTCCTGCTCAAAGCATCAACAACTTTGTTAGCAGTTCTAGAAATATGTTTAATTACAAAAGTAAAATTCTGCATATATTCAACCCATTTTGCATGCTTTTGGTTCAACTTTTCCTGTTGAGTCACGAATTGCAAAGCGTGATTATCGCTGTACAAAACAAACTCTTTAGGAACCAAATAATGTCTCCATTTCTTCAGCACTTGTATGACTGCATAAAATTCCTTGTCATATGTTGAATATTTAATCTTTGCTTCATTTAATTTTTCACTGAAGTATGCGACCGACCTATCGTCTTGGCTCAAGACCGCTTCAATTGCAAACCCACTTGTGTCACATTTGACCTGAAATGTCTTACTGAAATCTGGCAACACTAAAATTGGATGTTCAGTAATATTTTTCTTCAAAAAGTTGAAACTCTTCTCTTCTTCTTCTATCTAGTGAAAATACTTATGTCTTTTCTTCACCATGTCCATCATCGGTGCGCTAATTCCACGGAAATTTCTAATAAATTTCTTGTAGAAACTAGCCAATTCATGAAAGCTTCTAACTTCAAATATACTCTTCGGTGATGGCCAATTATTAATCGCCTCTACCTTATCCGGATCCATTTTCAGCTCATTTGCAGAGATAACAAAACCCAAATAAATGAGTTATGTCCTCATAAATGTTGATTTCTTCATATTAATCAATAACTTCTCTTTCTTTAATCTCCTCATCACTGTAGCTAAATGTTTCAAGTGTTCTGCTTCTGTCTTGCTGAAAATCAATATATCGTCAAGATATACAATGACGAATTTCCCAATGAAATCCTTCAGGACTTCATTCATCAATCTCATGAAAGTACTAGGCGCATTTGTTAAGCCAAATGACATAACAAGCCATTCATATAGTCCTTCATTCGTCTTGAATGCTGTCTTCCATTCATCACATTCTCTCATATGAATTTGATGATATCCACTTTTCAAATCAATCTTTGAAAAAAAAAATTCTCCGCTCAAGCAATCCATCAAATCATCCATCCTTGGCAAAGGAAATCTATATCTGATGGTAATCTTGTTGATTTCCCTCGAGTCTGTGCACATCCTCCAGGATCCATCTTTCTTTGGACTGAGCACTATTGGAAAAGTGCATGGACTCAAGCTCTCTCTAACCAATCCCTTGTCCATTAAGTCCTGAACTTGTCTTTTGACCTCTTCATTCTCCCACGGTGTTAATCTGTACGCTGCTTTGTTTGGTAAATTGGCTCTAGGTATAAGATCGATGTGATGACTTATACTTCTGATCGGTGGCAATGAACGAGGTAGTTCATCCACTACTATATCAACGAACTCTTCCAACAACTCTTGGATTTCTTCTGGTAAATCATCCACTCTTGTACTGGTCAAAACAATTCTAGGCTTCCTAACCACGATAAATTGTGTATCTTCCTTCTTGTTAACCTCCTTAGGAAGTTCCTTCCCACTCATGAGAAGTACAATGTTTCTCACTTCTAGTTTTTTTTCTTTATCCTTAATCGACAACAACATGTGAGTTCTCCCATTCTTCTCCAGGGTGTATGTGTTCTTTCTCCCATCATGAATCACATTTCTGTCATATTTCCATGGTCTACCAAGCAATAGATGACAAACATCCATGGGAATGACGTCACATAGTATTTCATCCTTATATCCTCCTATTTTAAATTCAACTAAACATTGTTTAGCGAAATTTACCTGATGTCCTTTTTGTAGCCATGAAACTCTGTATGGGCTTGGATGTTCAATAGTCTCCAGCTCCAACTTTTCTACCATCTCTGTAGATATGAGATTGTCTATGCTACGATTGTCCACTATAACCTTGCATACCCTGTCTTTGGTCTTGCAAGCAATCCAAAAAAGTCTGTTCCTTTGGGCTGGGTTCTCTTCCTCCTTCTCTGGCGTTAAGATAAATTTTCTCATCATTAGTGATATTCTGCCCTCAGCATCTTCTACCTCAACATTCCATCCTTGTGCTTCAACAATGTGAGTCTCACCACCATATTTCTTTTTATCTGGACATTCATAGGATTTATGTCCATTTTTTTCCACAGGTAAAGCATTTTATTTCTCCACCTCTGCATCTTCCTCTTCCTCTGGTTCGAGGAAAAGTATTTCTATAAGCATATTGTCCTCTCTGTGAGCTTCCCCCTTAGTTTGAGTTTGATTTTTCTTTCCCTCTTCTTTAGATTTCTGAGTTCTGTCTTGGGCAATTATTTTGCCTCTGGATTGATTTTTGCCTTGGCCTCTCTGACCTTTCTTTTAGCTCAGCTTCTCTTCAGCTTTCAGAGCCATCTGATAAGCATCCTCCACATTCTAAAGGGTCATCATGCTCATCTCATCCTGTATGTCATATCTTAGACCATTCATGTATCTGGCAACTTTTTCATCATCACTTTCTCGATGACCTGCTCTGATGTTTATCTTGTAGAATTCTTCAGTGTACTCTTTCAATGACATCAAATTCTGTCTCAAGTTCTGCATTCTCCTAAACAGAGTAATTTGATAATCCTTGGGTATGAATTTGGATTTCATCTTCGCAACCATTCTATCCCAACTCTTGATTTTATGCTTGCCTTTGTAGTGTCTGTCAGCCTGCAGTTCATCCCACCATAATGATGCATTCCCTTTAAGTCTTGTGACAATGTGCTTGACCTTCTTGTCTTCCTCGACATCCTCATAGTCAAAATATTTATCCAGAGCTCTAATCCAGTCTAAAATATCTTCAACGTCCAGATTCCCCTCATACATGGTAATCTCCATTTTTTTCCTGGCACCTATCCTTGCAGCAACCCTGAATAGGAATTCATCTGCTACATCTTCGGCTGCAACTTCTTCTCCTTCATGCCCAGCTTCATTTTCACTGTCAGCCTCACTGATATCCCCGGTGTCGACTGTGCACCTCTGTGTTGTCTCCATGGCATCAAGCCTGACACGTAGTTCGCGCATTTATCTTTCCACTACTGGATCAGGCATTGGCCTGTCTCTTCTTCTCGACGACATGGTTGAGAAATTTCTCTTTTCTCTGCTACAGAAAGAAAAGAAATTGTTCTGTGCTCTGATACCACAATTGACGCATATCCCCCTTCCCTTGGGCTGAGATCCACTCAAGATCTTCACTACAACCACGTCGAGGGTTAACCAATCCCTTCGTTTAAGCCACAAAGGAATTTGGATTTCTGGGTTTCGCGATCCCTAATGTCAGCTCCTTGACTCTTCCATTTTTCGAAACCTGAAATGCTGATACGCTGGAATCTCTGACCACGTTCTGCTCCTGTATCGGGTTTTTTTTTTTCCTTTTTTGGGTTTCGCACTTCATGATTTCGCGAATCCTGTTGTCGAGGTTCTTGACCTTTCCACCTTCCGAAACCAGAAATGTCGATATTCCTGAAATGATTGGCTGCGTCCTCCTACACAACTGTATCGCGTTTCGTGACTTCGAGAGTTCCGGAACAAGGAATCCCGACCTCTTGCCTTCACAACTGCTGAAATGTCGAAACCTGAAATGTTCAACAAAGGCTGGCTTCTATTAGAACTTTTTCCCCTTTTCAGAGTTTCGGACTTCGCGATTTCGCGAGTCTTGATGTAAGGCTTTCGACTCTCTAGTCTCCACAAACCCCGAACTCCAAAACAATATCTCCAATGGGATCAACAACTATAAGCCTCCCTTCGATCTAATGGCCTGTGTGATTTCAGACTTTCGGGTATCAGAAGTCCAAGACTCTCGATCCCAGAACACTGTCCTCTCGGGTTCTCGAACCCCAAACCATCGAATTGATGAAATGCCCCTTCACACTATTTTTCGTTTCACAACTTTGGGGGTTCTCATGTGAAGATCCCGAATTCTTGTCAACGGGAATGCCGAAACTCTGATCCCCGAAGTGCCAAAATACCACTTCACAATATCCCAGATCTCGCAACTTCAATATTCTAAGTGCAAGGACCCAAGATCCTTGTCCTCAAGACTTCCAGTATTTCGAATCTCAATTTTCCAAAATCCCGACCTCGTCACTCTTCGTCTTTATACACGAAAAATCTTTTTGCGTTTCGGGGATTTGATCAACCAAAGGTTACACCCACACTTCGGATTTATGATCCCCAAAATGCTGAAATGATCTCGATGGTCCAATGATCGAAATCAATGGTCCACATTGAATCCTGCCTTTCGAAGGTGGATGTGTCCAATGCTTAACTTCCCCTGCAACTTTCTTTTATCCTACGGTCCTCGCTATTTCGGGAGTTCTCCTCGGAGAATTTTGACTGTTCAGTTCCCTCCTTAAGAACTTCTGGCTCAAAATCATCTCTGCGATCCTTCTCTAGGGCGTGAATTCTATACAACGACTTGAGCTTCCTATTTTCTCTTGAACGATTCAAAGGCCCTAACCCTTTTGATCTTTCTTCGCAAACTTAGGTCTTCAAGAAGACTCCTACATGCACTCCTTGCATCAATCCTTCAAGTACTTCAGTATACTTGAACTCCTGGCTCTGTGCACTTTCTCTGCAACAACAATCCTTCAATCTCTCAACCTTAGTTGATAATTTCTAAGGTATCGACCAACCTACGCACACCTTGTATGACTTATGTGCTTTCCTTGCACTTCTAATGAGAACAACAATATCCCTCCTGAGCTTTCAGAGATAAACTTTGAGCCTTCGTCAACGCACTCCTTGCGGACGTTTCACTGCACTCCTTGCAGGAAATTCTCATTCAGGAAGAGAAACAATTGAAACTCATTCTCTTTCTCTCTTAGAATCTAAACATTCAACATGAAAACATACATTCACACACAACAAAATACAATGCATGACAGAGAGAATATGAAACTGTAAGCAAATCATTCAGCATGTATATGCAGAAAACATCATAACACCATGAATCTGAATCAAAACTTAATATATTAATTCAAGCTTCTATACATGGGTTCTCCTCTACAACTCTCTTCTTCTCTATGCTAATGTGCTTAATTGATCTAATTCTGATTGATACAATGATCTAAAGATGAGGGTGTCTATAGTCGTTTTCCCTCCTGTTCTTCTAAACTGTCTAATATCTAATTCAAATCTACCTACTTTCATTAACTATGCACAAATGCCTCTACCTCCTACAGATGAGAGCGAATCGCTCAAGATTTGTTTACAATATGCAAGTACGCTTTCTTTTAGCCATTACATTAATGCTTCAAAAACATTTCCAAAACGTGTAAAATGTATATTGCACTTTCCAACTGTCTTCTGCCTTCATGCTTGCTTGGCTGGCTGCTTGCGATGCTCCCACATCAAATATGATTAACGTGCTTGTTGTCCAAGAATTATTGAAAGCAGGTGACCAAGATTAAAGGTCTGAAAAAGGACCTGCCCGAGGAAGAAGGAACAATATTTTTGAAACAACTGAATGAGAAAGGCATGAAAGGCATTTTGAGAAAGAACACCAAGGAAGATGTTCCTTTAAGGGGGAGGGAATTGTAGCACCCATGTTTCCCCCAGCTTGTAATTAATAATAAAATAAGATTTACCATGATAAGGCATGTTTATAGTGTAAATGTATTATTGTTTGAGTTGCCAATAATTGACTGTGGGGGTGAAGCCTTGAAAGTACTGGCCATGATATAACTAGAGGAAATAATGTGAAAACTATAAGGGAGGGTAATTATATCAAATAACCCCAAATTCCCTTGATGAGGACAATAAACCTCCTTTGGATCCCAAGGAGAGAAATCATTTAATGAAGAAAGGACCAATGGTTGAATTATCAACCACTCCCATGAATGGAAGCATGGAAAAAACTGCAGAATGTCTGCCCGAATTACCACTGGGTATGACAGGCCAAGCTGATCGGAGTTCCCTTCTGACATAAGGAAGAGGATGGGTCGAGAACCATCCTGGAAGAAAGATATACAAATGGATAAGGAGAATGCACACAGCTCTCCAGTGGATAATGACGAGAAGGCTGCGAGATTGATGTTGAGTGAGAATTTGATAAACCTCATCGAGGCCATAACAAAGAAGGAAATATTTGAAAGTTTGCAGAGAATAGAACCCGAGTAGAAGCTGAAATAGAGAAAGAACCCTTGAGAACTGCAAGAGTTCCCTGGTGATATCATGGCTTGGCACGGGGGTGGAAAAAGTGATAAGAATGAATGCCTTTGAGCCTATGGTTGGGTGGAAGGATGAACACCCACAATTAGTTAGTTGGATACCACCTATATTAGATAAGTAAATCACATATCTTGTGTATTTAAGTGGTACTGTGAATTAAAGTTGGATATCCTATGAATGTTTCAAGGATAGATATGTTTGCTTAATGATTTATACTGTACCCCTTTTTGGTGTCTTCTTGATTGTATAATTAGGCAAGTAGGAAATTATATGGATGGGATATGTTTTATACTCGTAGATGATTGTGTTCTATGGGGGATTAAGCTAGAGCCACGAACTATGAGTTAGTCGACCTTGGGCATAGTTTCATGTATGCATGTTGACCCTCTTAGTCATTCATATTCCCTTGGAGGACAAAGTTTGTTAAAGCTCAGGATAGATAGTGAACGTATGCATAGGCTCTCTGTGAGGAAAATAGAGACCGAGAACCACTTAAGTTCTAGAGTTTAGGAATGAACGTAAGGGGTTCGCGGGAGGATTCTTCCAAGTGTTACGTCCAATAGAAAGAGCGCAAATATCTTAATCCTTTTAGAGCTAACAAATCTCAGGAAGAGTAGTGAGATCAAAGTATCTAAATGGAAGGCTCCTTTGTTTGGATGACGAACGAACGAGAAAATATTCAAAAAGAGCCAAGGTCCATTGTGACCGTTGGATACAGAAAGGAGTGTGGGAGTTAACCTATTGAGTCCTCTAGACTTCGTGAGTTCGATGAATTGTGAGTTCGTTGTAAGGGAAGTAGAAATTCCTAAAGTCTCGATGTCCTAAAGTTAATATGGATCATGGATCTCTGGATCCATCGAGATCTTTTTCAACCGTCCGATCTATGAGATTCAAAGTCCGTGCTTCAAGAGATTTGCATGTTGGTGTGGACAAAACCTCGAAGGTGAAGTTACAGAGCACTTAGGAGACACTCACAAAGTTATCGAACACTCTGCAGCTCAGTAAGGAGTGCTTGAGTGATCAGCCGAAGCAAATCTGAGCCGTCAGATCACCCGAAGTAAATCTCAAGCGTTGTATCACCAAGTTAAATCTGAGTCGTCATATTCTGTCTATTCAAGAGAAGGAAAGGGTTGAGAGTTGAGAATTCTGAAATCCGAACTTCTGAAAATCTGAAGTAATCTCAATTGTCTGATCAACCGGAGTGATGCTGAGTCGTCAGATCATCTGAAGTGAATATCAAGTATTGGATCACCCGAAGTGGATTTGAGCCATCAGAACCAAGGAAGACGTGGTGAAAATTTGAGAACTCCAGATAAATATCCGAAGTAATTCGTAGCCGTCTGATCTAAGGGAGATGTGGAGAAAATCAGTGGACTCCAGGTAAAGATTCTAAGTAATCCTTGATCGTCAGATCAAGAGGACACACGTCAGTGGATTATAGCCTCTGAATAAAATCCATTGGGAAAATGGGTGAAGTTTTAGATTTGAGATCTCAGAATTCTGAAACCCGAAGGAGATTTCGATTGTTGATCGAGAAGAGGGCCACAAGACCGTTGATCCAGTTGAAAGGTCAACCACCCGAAGTAAAGGAAAGGCCGTTGATTAAGAGGACAGGTGTTTGTAGATCATCATCTCGGAAGATTGAAGTACGAAAGATGTAAGTTTTAAACCTGTGAAGTAAAGAAATGCATATAGATTCTTAAGCAAAACATAATTTAATCAATGGCTCATACACAGAGTACACAGAGATTTTATACCGGAAACCCTCAACCAGGAAAACCTTTCTTATATTCATTATCTAATTTCACCATTCACCATACAATATGTACAATGTTTTTTAGGTATTTCGTAGATACCAAAACCCTAATCCCTTAATCCGCGATTAATTTAGTAAATCGCTAAAAATAGCAAAAACCGCCCAAATTGTTTTTTTTAGGGTGCTGCCCCGAACGCTACGCGTAACCAAGGAGGGGCATACCTGCNACCCGACACACATGACACACACCTACAAAGAATATAACACAGTTTTCAAACCTGATGTGCATCACACACACACAGTTGTCGAACCTGATGCGACCACACACACACATGCAAATAATATAACACATACCCAATAGAAGAGAGCAGGGTTTTGAGAGTTGAAACTCCTGAAACCCGAATTAACGAAGGAGATCTCATCTCTTGATTTTGCAAGAGGTCATATGTGATCCATAGGTTTTAGAGTGACAGATCTGAATCACCAGTTTTTTAAGTATTGTCAAAGATCTGGAGATCGAGGGTCCCATAGCATTGCGGGGACAGGAGTTGCACGAACGTTAAAAAATTGAGGGCGAGCCGTAATTCAAACCATGGATTTGAAAAGAGGACACGTGGAGGCTTGAGGAGAATTGCAGGCCAAAAATCAGTTTCATTCAAACCACCTTTGTCCACGTCCACAATCACATGGTCTCGTAAGGTCATCGCCCAAGGTCACATCAAGAGGGGGATTATCTAGAAAAGGAGCTAATGCCTAGTACTCTGAGATTTTGCAGGGAATGAAAGGGAAGGTCGTGGGTGCCCTTAAACCTACGCCAATAACCTGAAAGGTTCTATGTGTAATTATATAATGATACCATCAAGGTCTTAGAGAGTTGTTTGGCTTCAGAATCAAAGATCCTTGACTAGGAGGTTGGACTGGTTCCATGACTTTCCAAATTAGAAACCATGAATGTAGATTCTGTCATTTAAGAAAATAAAATTTTTTTATGCCCCGTCGTGGGAGTGTTACACTAAGCGAGGGGGACAAAGGAGGTATATGACCCCCACCATAAGGGAAATCATTATAGGGGCTTGAGGTGCCCCTTATGGACCCTTGCAAAGGAGCGTTTGAGCTCCCTGCCCCCAGACCCATGGTTTGTAGGGTGGAGTAGGTGAGGATAGAGTTCATATCAAAGTCGAGCATCCTATATGAAAATGGAGGACGCATCGCACTCTGTGTGAATGGAGCAGTGATCACCGCCATAGACGAAATATGAACACTACCCGAAGTAGAGGTGGTTGAGACCATGGTGGTCCAGACCGAAGAAGGTGGGTTAGGAGGAGGAATGCCCCCTATGGTGGCAACCATTGAGGGAGTTTGAGGACTCCCAGATGAAGTAGCAACATTTTCTTCCATCCCTGCTTGTAAGACTATCTAACTCTCATGATGATTTACCCTTGGAGGGACAACTTGTATCAAAATTGGTGCCGACAAGTCAGTGATCGAAGGGTTAAATGACCCGAGATATTCTTATCCAAGGCTAGAAATGATTGGTTCCTCTATATTTGAGTGTTCTCCTCTTAGGGATGGCTCGGGCACAGTTTCCTGTGGCCCGGTCACCTCAAATGACCCTTGCTGGTCAAGTATTCACCGTAACGGTGGTAGTGGTGGCTCTAATGTAACCGACGACAGGCCCTGAAGCCTTCATGACCAACAGAGCTCCTGATCTTCCACCTTTTGAAAATATCAACAATATAATAAGGCTTTTACTAACGTTGAAAACCAAGCACACACTATAAAATTCCCTATGAGATAAATCAAGCAAACCACTATCTAGTTGGAAGAACAATTACTCTAGCCAACACTAAAGAAAATTACCGGTGCAAGTCCAACTTGAATACGGAAGCACCCTTCGGGTATAATCTGCAAAGCATGGACCGACGTCTACCCTAGGTATCGCAGTATACCCTCGTAGTCACCTGTGTATGTATATAGAATAAAGGCAACTAGGTTTCCAGCTCGCAAACAATAACTAGGTGGGTACAGTTGATAGTTGGGTGGATCGCAATGAGTAGCGTATCAAGCCCAAAACCTATCGAGGGTATCAAGAGAAAGTGGTCCAGAAGAAAAATGAGGACCCCGAATGGATTTGATATCCACGAAGCTCTGTGGAAAATTAAACTGACAGTTTCCCATGACAAGTCCTCTATATGCGTTCCCCAATATGCTTGGTTCGACTTTGGAGGGGTTATCTCTGCTACCTTTCTGCACGCGACCTCGTGTTTAACCCCTGTGTTAGAGGGGGGTCCCAGATAACTTTCACATTTAATGGACTTTTTACACTCCATAGCTCTGACTCATATGTTTGTTTTTAAGCCTTGAAGAGTTTCCTCTCCAACCTAATTCAAGGCTCTATCTTAGATTAGTTGATTGACCCTACAAACATAAAGTCTAGTTGATTTTAATTTTAGTATTAATTTTAAGTGGCTTGTTTTAAGTCAAGGAAACGAAAATGAAACTAGTGGTGTGTTTTGAGAGATGAAAAAGAAGAGAAGTAAATGAAACTGAAAGAAAAATTACTTCTAGTTAACAAGAAAGCTTTGCAACTAACTCTTTAACCAACTTTTCATAACTACTCTTTCTAAGATCTTTTAAAGGAAAACCTAAAACTAAATTTTTCTCGACTACGAGCTACTTAATGTTCTAAGAAATCAGTAAAGAACTTAAGAAAATAACTCTTTTTTCCAAACAAGCAATATAAATAACCCAACTACTTAACCAAACAAAGAAATGGAATCTTTTTTTTTATGAAATGCTTCAAACAAGAAAACTTGAAATAAATCTTTTTTCTTTTTCTTTAAAGCAAGCAAAAAGGGAAAAAGTAAAAA
The DNA here is from genome assembly GCA_009831015.1 of Picea engelmannii. Taxonomy (NCBI): domain Eukaryota; kingdom Viridiplantae; phylum Streptophyta; class Pinopsida; order Pinales; family Pinaceae; genus Picea; species Picea engelmannii. The sequence continues at coordinate 26,447 of ML822164.1, read as the reverse complement.
ACAAGAAAAGACCAAAAAATATCTTTTGGACCACTGTAAATCGTACGGAGTCACTGATGAAACCAAACAGGTTGATCAAAGACTAACAAACTCGTCGAAAACCCTTTCAAAGAAAAAACAAGAAATCTTTAAAAAGAATAAGCAAACTGACGTCAAACCCAGGCTAATGACTATAACAACAGAGGCACTGTACTTAATCAAGAAACCCTGAGAAGTATGACTTCAATCAGGGAAGAGGTTGACTGCCTCTCCTTAAAGAAAAAATTTCTTGACACAAGCACACTACTGATACTTAAGCAGCCTGCGTATGTACGTGGAATGTCTAAAAGCAGGGTGTGTATGTACGCATGCAAACCCACTGCAGGCCACGTACACCTCTGTAACTTCTAAAAAAAAAAAAAAACAGGTAGGTTGACAGGGCAGGGAGAACTGGTATGGCACCAACAAGTTACCAGAATCCCTTAAAGATTCAACAGCTTACAAAAACTCAGAAAAGGTAATAAAACCCATTAAAACACCCAAAAATATCCCCTAAAACCCTAGAGGCTCCTCAGTATGGTTGCCAATTATTCTATAGTGGGAAAACCCCCCTATGGACTACACTAGGGTTCAACATGTAGGCATATCTAACCATCTAAAAGTATCCTACTTTTTGTAACTACCTCGAATATACCCCAAATTCATACATGAAATACAAAGTGAAAAGATCCGGTAACTTTACCTTTTACTCTGCGTCCGGTGTCGATCCTCTCACGTTCAATAGCTCCACTGACTACAAGCCTCCTCCCAAGGCTGACTTGCATTGACAAACATATAAACACAGAACTACAAACATGCATCTCATATATAAATAATGGGTTAGATGTTAGAATAAAACATCAATCAAATACAAAGATTAGAGACATCATATTTCGGGACAAAAAAATTATTCCTTTTATTGATATCACAATGTTTACTTACAACAAGATCGACGAATGCTCCACGAACATGGTCTGGAATCCTCTTCACCAAGCTCCAACTGTGCCTCTGTGTATCTTTCTCCTCTCAAACTTCTTCTAGGGAATGGAATAGGCTTATGATGGAGGAAAAAGGCAAAAATGGGAAATTATGATGTAAATCTCACAAGGTGGCTGCAAATTCTTGGGGCAAGGAGGGGATGTGAAACGAGTAGAGTTTCACTGTTCTTATGGTTCGATTTGGAATGAGATCCCAAAACCTCCTTTTATATGACAAAAGGATGGTTATTCAGTTGGGTGATGGGCTATAGGCAGTGGGATAGTTTGGAAACTACGAAATAGCCCGTAATCTCAATGAAATCCTTGCAACTTTTGCGAGTACATGCAGGATGTAGTGGTGCAACTAGCATACATATGCGATTTGTAGTGGTACAAATAGCATACATATGCAAGCAGTAATGGTGCAGGGGGCATACATCTTCAAAAATAATGTTTTTAAGAAGAGCTGCTCAGTGATGGCTTGGAAAAAATAATAAGTAAGAGGGTCTGATGCTAGGTATGCACGTATGGAGAAATTTAGGGTTATAACATTTCTTATTTTCGAATGTTTTGGTAAAAATTTCTTGAAATAGATTCAAATTTGTGATTGTTCCCGAGAAAAGTTTATCAAACCAATCCTTGGCCTTTTCGAAAAAAGTGTAAGAGAAAATTTTCATCAGAATATCCTCATGTTGGTCACAGGATTCTAAACTACGCAGGAAAATATACAAGTGATTTTCTGGTGCAGTAAGGTCCTCTCCTGAAAATATGGGTAACCATTCTTTGAAGTCCTTTGGGATTTTATGAGGGGATCAAGGGATCTTCGTTATGTCGAAAGTTTGTGTTCCTCTTTGTTTTGCAGGCTCCAAGTAACACTTGGCAAGGTGGGTATGGTTGAAAGCAGAGGTGTGGAAATAACAGGCGAGGATGGAGGGATAGGAGAAGTAGAGGAACGATAACGAGCGACGGGGGACTTTGGGAGACTAGGCCCTTTGGGTGGTTCTTTACAACCCCTGGAGGGTTTGTTGGATGCACATTTCTTTGGTGGCATGGTGGAGTCATCAGATAATTTTTAAGATGAGATTATCAAGTAAAGGGAAAGGAAACATCCCTTATGTGGAGTCACCAGACAAGCTAAGGGAAATGATTTTTGGATAGCTAACCAAAGTGTTTTTAGTGTACGAGGAATATTCAAAATATTCCTTGACAACGATGCCAAAATGTTATAGCACAAGTTGTAGGTTGGGAAAAGTCTGACCCAACCACAAATCAAGTGCTACAACTTGGGAATGCTACACCCAATGTCACCTTGATGTATGTCCCACACTTCAAGGGTGACTAGGTCACTCTATGGAGGTGATCTTGGTGACCCTAGGGGGATTGATATGGAGATGAAGAGAAATGGAAGTGAAGCCCCTAGAGGTCAAGTCTAAGTGGAATGAAATGTGGGAAGATATTCCTTGTAATTCAAGTGATTGTTTCCCCAAATGTATATCACTTCTCCGAATGATTGTACATGTCTGAGACATAAGAAAATCCAACCACAATGATATATGTTAGTGTGGAATAGAAAGTTAAGATTGTTGTCCCTAATTTTCAACAATGGATGACAATTTATATTAGCAAATAAGACATTCAAATCAACATGTAACACATAATATCAATCAACAAAATTATCAATGAATTAGGCAATCAATTATGACTGAAAAATGACACTATGAGGCTGAATAAAGCAAGTTGTTATAACATTTGGTTTCTACAGAAAATTGTAGCCTTATGGATGTAGCATTCAATGGTATGCAAAAATAAATTCAACCATGGAAAATTTCCAAGAAGTATCCCAAAAGGTTGTGTTGAGTACTCAACACACCCTAAAAGTTCTATGACTATTTCCTTTTGGGTACCACTACCACCCTGTAGTTTACTTTTGACTGTTTTCGCCTCGACTTGAAACTAATCCCTCACTTCTATTATATGTTTCACATTTTAATCGATTAAAAGTTCACTTGAACATACAACGAAGAATCAACTTAACTCTAAAATACCTAACAATTACTCGAGGAATCGACGACCCACAATTTTCCCCGACTCACAAGAGGATTTCGGCATCGGCGAAAGATGATGGTGGTGAAAACCGTTTGGGGAGTCAAAGTAGACAAATACCGACCCTCATCGATGTTGGTTGTGGAGCCTGATTATCTTCCCGATTCAGAGGTCCTTGCTTTCAGTCGTGTTTATACCCCATGAAGTATTTACACCCCAGAAGTATGTACACTCTTCCACGCGGGGGAGTGCAGAGGGGGTACCCCCTCTGCGGGGTCTGGGGGCGAAGCCCCCGAAGCAAAAAATGCCTTATAAAAGTATATTGTAATTTCATTGTAAATATGGACCGTTCATTATAAGGTCGCAGATCTAACGGTAGAGATTATGTTAGGGTTTTTTCCCTAGAAGGCAACCCTCTTTTATGAGGGAAATGTATTGCGGCTATGTA
>ML822164.1:0-19389 GCA_009831015.1 Picea engelmannii | reverse complement strand
TGCCTTATAAAAGTATATTGTAATTTCATTGTAAATCTGGACCGTTCATTATAAGGTCACAGATCTAACGGTAGAGATTATGTTAGGGTTTTTTCCCTAGAAGGCAACCCTCTTTTATGAGAGAAATGTATTGCGGCTATGTATGAGGGTGAATATTGTATTCTGAGAGTGGAGACTATGAGAGAAAGAAGAGGAAGTTACAACGGGTTTTGCTGTAGGTTGTATCCCTTCATTTGCTGGATAATAATAAAGGAAGGACCTGGCAATTTCTCTGGTGGACGTAGCCCACACTGGGTGAACCACGTAAATCTGTGTCTCTCTTGTATTGTGTGTCTTCTATGTTTTTTTTTGCATTTGTTTTATTTTATTGCTCCGCGGTCCTGTTTTTCTAACAATCGACATCAACTGATGAAATGATTCTTTCCTATGAATAAACCTCATGAAGGATTTGCCGAAGAATGATTCGATCGGCTTCATAAGAAAGATGTAATAGTACGCACTGCACAAAAGAAAGAGTAACCACCCCGATCACCAACCCCTATATCGTCAGCGTCATAAGTTTCATCAATAGCCTATCAATGTAAGTACACACTATGATAATAACCGATCCCTGATTCATTCACAAAGTGACATGATGTGACAAGAAGTGGTAACCCCATAGTGTGGTAGGTACGTTTCATTTACGATTCTCAGTTAATTCGTGGATCATGCATTAGTTTCTAACTCGTGCACGAATAAAAAGGAACCATTAAACTTGTCGATACAATTCATCTCCATCTGCGCCTCCACCATCAACCAGTCAGAATTTATCCGCAGAAAATCCGATAGTGGTTTATTTTGAATTTGCATTCATTACTCGTATTAACTAACTGATATGACTGATAGTATCTCCCAGTTATATTCCTTTGATTCATTGTGTATGATCCCATTCTGTGCAACAAGAAGTTCAGGACATATAGGAGAGAGAAGCTAACAGTCCACAGAAAGCATTCAAAGTCCAGTGAGTATTAAAACCATTATCTTAGCCAACATTGCAAGTATGGGTTCGCTTATTGCTTTTTTTTTTGTGCTCCATTTTATATATTCTCACCCAACGTTGCTCTACACACATATTCAAATGACATTTTAAATTGTAGGAATAATTCCTCCGAAGAATCCATCCACTAGGAAATCGGCGAGAGCCCCTAAGCTGCAGGAATCAGAAGTAGGAGAAGGCTCCTCCCCATCAGTTTAAAGACAATTAGAATTTGTTCCCAAGATAATATCCATCATTAAGAGAATCACCAAGGATCCTATTGTCCAGCCCCCAACTTTCGGAGACATGGAGGCAAGTATTGGAGCCAAGATGGCATTTCCTTGTTGGGAAGAAGTTTTCAAGAAAATCAAGAAAGAATAACCCCTTGAATATACCCCGCATAGCAATCCTGAAACGAGGAAGCTCAATGACAAGGTCCTCCGCAACATCCGTAGGGCTTATCTACACATGGTGGAAAGCCGATCTCGAGTCTTTCCTTGTATTGAGTTATTGAAGTGGATCATTTACCACACTGATGCCAAAAAGTGTTTGATTAATGATGATAATGGTGAGTGCGTCAGATTCTTCTTGCCATCATAGGTTCAGAACTACTATAAGCTCAAATATTTCGAGCTAAAGCTGAGCACTGATTTCGTCTTAAGTTTCTATGCATTAAACGATACCAGCAAAATCATGTAGTCTTGGTGGAGAGAAGACAAAAAATTCACGAACCGGACTGTTGGCTGGTACCCAACGACCAATCTCAGGGAACCATACATATACCTCATGGATTTACTTTGCAGGTTACATGGGGAAAACGATTGTTCCCGATTTTCAGAGGCTTGGATGCCTCTGGATTTTACAATCGCTATTTCAGGTACAGGCTTCAATTGGGGTGCCATCATCTCCAGACAGTTAAGCACCTGCATAAGACAGGCTCAGGAGCTGAAGGAGGGATATACCCCCACCTTATACATGGATTCATATATACTAGACGTGATCTATGCCAAGAACACTTTTGCTGGGATGAATCTAAATTGTCACCCTTCTGAGCTAGCTATCCATGTATACTTCAACATCCTATGGGAAAACAGGTACCAAAAATCCTATGTTGTTAGCTGTGATCAATTTATTGCACGCATTTACTCGCTCTTCATAAGAGAATTCCCTAGATTATCAGATGAAGAAAAGAAGGCTATAGCCAAAATTGGCCACTGGTATTTGGAAGAACGAGAAACCTACATCAGAGTTTTTGGTGCCATAGGAGCACCCCACTTATTACCCATTTATGTTCCCGACCGGCTAGTGTTAGGGGAAATTCGCTATCAAACCATCCTGCAAGGATACAATGCAAATTTAGTAAAAGACAAGAAGCAGACTTTCATACCATATGGGTTTCATATCAGGTTTTGCATGGACAAATATACCGTGCATGATAAACAACTTGGTCTAGGTCAATTGGAATTTCAGTTCCAAACTAGCTGATTTCGCAAACATGATCCCAAGGGATTGGTCCTACAACATGCATCACAGGTATCATCCTGTTTTTCCTATGCCCATGACCAGTTCGAAAATGAAATATTTACTGAAAATAACCAAGAATGGAATGTGGTGGTATCCAGGAGAGTTGATCCTCGAGGAACCAAGTTTAGAGCTGTGAGCCACGAAGAGCAGGAAACATTTATGGAGTAGGTAGTTCAAGAAATTAGCCGACGCTCGGGAGAATCAATTACACATGAATTAGATGAAGAAATAAGCGATCCTGAAGAAGACATTGAATCCATGGGAAATCACCGAGAATCCCCGGTACAAATCAGGGATCTTTCGAAAGATCAAGCTGCATGAGAAAGGGTTATGTTGTTGTTTCAGAAAAATGAGTTGTTGATGAAATGGATGCAGGATGACCCACATCTTTTAATAGGAGATGAAGCCTCAACTTCTATTCAGAGTATCCTGACAGAGTCAAATGATCCTAGGTTCACAGTCCCCAAAAATGCCCATGGGTTGGGCAACCCTAAACCCACAACATCATTGATCGATCCTTCAAAAGAAGGGACAACTCAACCAGATACAGGTCGGGTCTCAATAGAGACACAAGCACCCAATCCATTGAGTACTCTTATACATATTTACAACAACAACGAGAGTCTGAAACCCTCTCATGGCACCTTGATGCGAGTCTAAGAGAAAAAGGGTCCCAAGAAAACCACTTCCCTTGAGTCTGAGGTCCAAGACAAGCAGACCTCATAGATGGAAACAGGGTCCGAAGGTGGCCTCGACACAAGAGATTCCGACAGACAGGAATCATAAGCAAGACCAAGTGGCGAAAATCCACAAAAGAGAATCGACAGCTCTACTGTCGACAAACAAGTAAGCAATGAGTCTGTGCCTGATGCCTCCATCATGCCCAATATTCAAGTCCCAAGTGAACAACAAGTAGAGGACAGATCCACAAACAGAGCGAATAAATTCAAGAACCCACTCCTGAGCAAATATACACCGGGTAGTTTGAGGAACAACCTCTCATGGGGAGATCAACAGATACCAGAATCCATAGATGAAGTGGCAGACATCTATGCTATCTCTTATGATCAAAAGGGGAAGGCCATCATTCAAAGGACCATGAAGAGGCAAAGGATCACTTTGGATCAATCGATCATGGTTACCATAGAAGAGAACCTAATCATCACTGCACACGCTCGCACGTCCGAACTGATTGGCGTAGGAAAAGCCCTCTCAGATGCCTCTCGGGACAGAGCCAGGGGAGATGAAAAGGAACTAGCCGACACCCGGGAGGAGCTCGAACACCTGCATCATCTTTCAAATACTATAAAGGGGATACACAGACCACCACATATCTGAAGGAAGAGTTCAACTGAGTTTATAACGAGTTCAAGAAGGAAAGGCACATGTTGACCGAGAACATAGTTGAATTCTAGGAGGATACTCTCATGGCACTTGCGACATGCAAATAGATGGAAAAATGACACGAAAAGGCATAGTTAGTGGTGGAGAGACTCAAATACATTGAAGTGGTGCAACAGGGTCGAGAAAAGGAAAATCATGGCATTAGATTGGTTGGCAAAATTAGTTTCGACCGCATGAAGAAATCTGCCGAATACTAGGCAAATATGACCCAAGACCCACACCAAGAAATCCAAAAGCAATGGGCCAAGTGCTAGAAACACTGGGGTAAAATTAATAAAGTAATGAAATATGTCGATATCCTCGAATTTGACACTCCTGATGAATTCACTAACCTGTACAATGTGTTCAATACAAACTCCATACAAGACTCGCTCTGGGCTGAAGGGTGCACAAAAGTCACCAATGCAATGCCCGGACTTGCTCTGGGCTGAAGGGTGCACAAAAGTCATCCGATCCGAGCTTGAGTCACGCTGCAACTGCTGAACTCCAATTTGGTAAAATACAAGGCACATGCAGTAGACATTAGAGGAGAATATGCTGCCCCTATGGAAAAACACAGGTTCCCATGGGCTCAAACCTATGAAAATCTATTTATTAGCTGGTCTGAATATGAAAGAAGCCACTCTTTTCAAGAGGCATCTCAGGTGGAACTTTGAAAGAAACTATTGGATGATCACTCTACGTGGCAATTTGTGTTTGGCCTAAATTGTATTTAGCCGTTAATTACAGTTGAATTTTGGATTATAAATAGAGACATCGATCGATGAGTAAAGGGCCGATGGTTGTTGTAAGTACTCCCTTTTTTTTGGCTGTTGATAATTATTTTGAGACTGCTATGAATTGAGAAGTCCTTCTGGACCAAAGACAAGCTATTTTCATCAGATGTATGTGATTGGAGTTGGAGAAGAATTACTTCCTTTCCTATTCCATGAATGATGCAGTAAATGAGTAAGCGAAATTAATTTTGTTGTCAAGTTATTTGGTGAAATGTCTTGATGTTCTTTACTTTAATGGTGAGGATAAATCGTTGTGTTGTTATGTGATGAATGTTATGGTAGATGAATTATTTTTCTTACCATGATCTTGATTATGTATGTTTTTTCTTTTGATTAATTATTTTTTCTCAGACAGTAATTGGATGCTCATTTGGTTAATGTATTATTACTAGGCCATGTGGCATAGAATCATTGTTTGCATGTTTGAGCAGTGGGTTATCCCAAGATCGACCTCTTCCCTCTAGTTAAAACCTCTGTCATGTTATTTTTCAAGTTGGTTTATACTGGCTTTCCTCTCTCATATCATCTCCACCCAAGAGAATCATGGAAAAATAATTGTCCTAACTAAAGGAAGAGCCTTCACCAGAAAACATAAATCCCATCAATAATCTGGCCAGATCACAAGATTTGGAGAACCATTCCACTCCAAATGTTGCAGAGGCTAATTGGGCCTCGGTGGCGGGTTTGGTTCCTGCTGTTGAATCAGGGGATTTAGGCCCCATCAACAGAACTAGTGCTAGAAGGAGGGCCTGAATATGAATGGCTAAGTATATAAGTTATATAACATTTCAAACAACCTTTAGATTCGTAACGACCCACATGCATGGCTAGTCATCCGACAGAAATCCCACGCTTATCAAGTACTCCCGAAGCGGATAAATCACACCCCTCCAAGGAAGGACCTCTTCACCCTGAAATACCTTACGCCCTCCCTCACGAGGAATTGAATCAATTCAAGAGAATTACCAGAGCCTACACCTGACAAATCAGTGCGTTTTCCTTCATCCCCATCCTCCCTCTAAGAAAACAACAAAGAAAATTAGTAGTTAGCACTCCCGGCGAAGTTTTCATACACTCTATCGAAGACTTAATAGATTTCGCGATTACCGAAATCCAAGAGCCTCTTGATCTAATACCCGAGACGCCAGCCGATGACATCTCCGAACATAACGACTTTTCAGAAGAAGAAGAGTTTGACTTCGACTCCGGAGAAATGGAAGAGAACAATGGTCATGGGGAGGAAAGAGAAGTTACACTTCAATACAACCAACCTTGGTTGGCCAAAACACTGTGGCCATCCTGGGACGAGTACATAATCTTCCCCGGCACCCGGAAAAGCTACTTCCCAAGTATGATCCTGGAACTCAAGTTTTCCCGAAGATCACATCAAGAAATTCATACTTGCGATCAAACTTATGAACGTTCAACATGAAGACATAGTATGCAAAATTTTTCCATACACGTTTGAAAATTCAGCTTCCACGTGCTATTTTAATTTTCCGGTAGGATCCATAACTAGATGGACTAAGTTCCAAAAGGATTTTCTAGACAAATTTGCAAAAGAAACTACTACAAGAGCCCTGATGGTTGAGTTGTTCGCAGCCACCATGACCCCAAAAGAGAGGGTCAAATATTTCAATCAAAGATTCACGACCATCCTAAACAAATTCTAGCCCACGGCGAAACCAACTCAAGAATTGCAAATCGAGGTTTATGCCAACGCACTCCCGACTTCTATTTCCATGTTCGTTAAAAGAGTCGCCAATAAAACCCTTGTGGGAAATTTTGAAGAAGCCAAGACGATAGAATTTCAGATGAAAGGATGTAAAGAAGGTTAGGCTTCTCTGGTGAGGAAAGAAAGCCAACCTCCCCCTGGAAGAGGACTTCTTTTGACCACACTGTTGGGGAAACTGGCTGAACAGAATCCCAAGAAAGGTAATGGAGATATAGAATACCTGCAGCGCATGGTCAAGAAACTATCGAATGAGATTATAGACATGAAAAGAAGCACAAGGGAAGGAAACCAAGGCCAAAGACCCTATAAGCCTTTCTTTAAAAGAAATCATCCTTTGAAAGCAATTGAACCTCCCCCAACCAACTTAAACATTGACCTAGGGAATGTTGTGTTTGATTATTTCTGTGCCTACCATCAAGAAAACCACTCGGAAAGAGAATGCCCTCAATGGGTCCATGCCATGAATTTAATGGCCAATCATTTTTTGGACGAAGTCTCTCTGACTGAACAGTCAAGCAGTTCGGCCATGAATAGTGTCGATCAGGAAGAAGCTGACCCACCATGAGACACAACCATGCTGATATGGGATCCTGATGTGATTGCGTCTTCAGGTGACATGTTTGAGTCTCAAGAACAACCTACATAGTTATTGAAAGTACAAACACGTAGTAAGGGCCAACCCAGCTCGAAAGATGCCGACGCCACCCGGGCCTCGCAAAGTAAGTTAACTCCTGACCACCTGAAAATGCCTTTCACTCCCGGTAAAAATCCTATAAGCATCCACACCCAAGATTCTCCTAAAATACAGTATAACATAGTCAAATATTTGAAGAAGATGAAAGATAATATATCAGTTATGGACGTATGTAGAATTCCTCAGCAGAAAGACTTCCTATTGCAAGATCTGAATTTGGTAGGAAACCTGACCAATGACGATAGTCAGAACAAGACTCTCCCCCCGACAGATTTGGAAAACAAGCCAACCATGAACACCTACTCGGAAGGTAGGAAAGAAAGGCCTTTTGTGATGCACTTCCTTTTAGCGTTTGAAGTCTTCAACATGAATCTTCACAATTGCCTAGTCGATTCAGGGGAATCCTCTAATGTCATGCCATTGGCCATGTGCAATAAATTAGGTGTTGTCCCTCTCAAAAGTGATGAACATGTCATACAACTAGACAGGACCCAAGTCAAGGTCATGGGAGAGTTCAAGGACGTGATGATTAGGATAGTGATGCACCTTAATTTCGTGTAGGTGATTTACATCATCGTGGTGGACATCCCTGAGGCATATGGGATATTGCTGATTCAAGATTGGTCTGAAAAGATGAATGGATATTTCAATACCTATTGGGCACACCTTTGGCTGCCATTGAAGGGATACAAGAACATGATCAGAATTGATAGGGAAAGATATATGAAACATACGGTCACTGATTTGGAACCCCGAATGAACCAACCTCTATCGACTTCCCCATATTGGGAAATTATTCTTGTGATTCTCACTTAGGAAACCTTGCTCCTCTCCTGTCCAATGTTCTTCTTACTCAAAAATTCAAAATGATCTTTCGAGAAGAATCCACGACGCCGATAGAATATTATTTCTTCTGTCAAAACCCCGCACTAGGAATTCTTGAGGAAGAGGTTGGAGAACAGAACACGGGCGATGGGAGAGAAAGGAGAAATTATTGTTCACAAATCTGGACCCTTTATTTTGATGGATCTAAATCACAAGAAGGGTCAGGAGCTGGGTGCATACTCATCGATCAGAGGGGTAAACGTCATTTCCTGTCATGTAGGCTAGAATTCGAGTGTACCAACAATACCACTGAGTATGAAGCTCTAGTACAAGTGTTAAAGAAAGCCATAGATTTGGGTATCAAGGAATTGAAGGTTTTCGGGGATTCTGAGATCATTGTTAGACAAGTAAGGAATACTATTCATTGTAATTCGCCTCATCTTAAGAACTACCAGCAAGAGGTGCATAGGCTAATGTAGCGCTTTGATGCTTTCAAGATCACTATGATCCCGAGAAAAAAAACCGTTATAGCCGACTCCTTGGCCACAACCGCTTCTCAACTATCACCTTTAGAATATTATGAAGCCTCCCGATTCACTGTGGAGATTCTCTACAGACCGTCGGTGTCGAAAAATATTTCCAATCGGAAAGTCTTTGAAGGAGATGAGAAAATCATAAACTTATTGACCAACCAAGACAATTTCAAAGACTTGGCCATATATGATGAAGAATTCCAAGAGAAGACAACTGAGACTAATCCCCGAACAGGACAAGATGTTGAAAAATTGAAAGCCCACACAATCTCGAAGGGGATAGCTAATCTAGAAAGTCTGTTCGATATAAAAGATCATTTTAAAGAACCCAAAAATGCGAAGACTGGTAGCTCTTGCACCCTCCATGAAACTGTAAATATTGGGACTCCAGAGAACCCGAAGAATGTAAATCTCGACAAAACTATATCTAAGGAAGAGAGGAAGGCATACCTCAGATTATTCAGGCAATACCATGATGTTTTCGCATGGTCCTATAAATATTTAAAAACATATACACCCGTATCATTCAACACACTATCCCGTTAAAACTCAAAACAAAGTCTTTCTAACAGAAGCTCTGAAAGTACCATCCATCCCTGGAACCTCTCATGTATCAAGAGTTGAGGAAAATTTTAGATGCGAAGATAATTTCCAAGTTAGGAATTTTGCCTGGGTAGCGAATATGGTTCCAGTGAGGAAGAAGTCAGGAGAAATCTGACTATGTGTAGATTTTCAAAACCTCAACAGAGATTCAGAAAAGGACAATTATCCTATCTCACCGATGGAACAACTCCTACAGATCATGTCGGGCTCAGAGATTTTCTCCTGGCTAGACAATTTATCAGGATACAACCAAGTGTTGGTTTCGGAAGAAGACCAATTAAAAACTACCTTCCAAACCAAATGGGGAACCTTCGCTTATAAGTGCATGCCTTTCGGCTTAATTAACGTAGAAGAAAACTTTCAAAGGGCCATGGACGTGGCTTTTCGGGGACTCATCAATAAGTGTGTGGTAGTTTATTTAGATGATGTAATGGTGTATTCGAAAAATAGAGAAGAACACATCCAACACTTAACTCATATTTTTGAGAGATGCAGGAAGTACGGTATATCCCTGAACCCTAAGAAAATTATCTTCGGTGTCGAGGAAGGAAATTTGTTAGGTCATATTATATCCCAAGCATGGATTCGCATAGACCCTAAAAGGATTAAGGCCATATCTCAACTCCTTCTTCCCCATAACAAGAAGGCCATGCAATCCTTTTTCGAGGAAATCAATTTCGTGAGGAAGTTCACTCCCAACTTCGCTGAAATCATTAAACCCTTGCAAAAGATGATTCACAAGGATTCCAAAATCAAGTGGGATGATGAACGGAAAGACGATTTCAACAATATCAAAGCCGCCATCTCCTGAGCCCTGGTTTTGCGAAGTCCCGATTTTAGTAGGGACTTTAACCTGTATACTTTCACCTTTGACCAATCGCTCGCCGCGGTTTTGACCCAGAAAGATGATGACAACAATGAGGCCCCAATGTCCTTTATGAGTAATAATCTTGAAGGATCCGAGCTCAATTATACTGCCATATATACATAGGCCTACGTGTTCTACAAGGCAATAAAACATTTTAGGTCCTACATTCTCAAAAATCACACTAAGGTGATCGTGTCGTACCCTCCGGTTCGATCCCTGTTTACTCAAGAAGAAATGGGGGAAAGGAGAGGGAACTGGATGGCAGTAGTCTAGGAATTTGATTTAGACATAAAACCTGCCAAACTTGTAAAAGGACAAGGCCTGTGTAAGCTCATAGTCGAAGCCCAGGATCAAGCAGATGAAGATTCTGTGTGGGAAAATGAAATGAGACTATGGTGCAATGAAGTGGCATACATCTCCCCAACACAAGACTCTTGGTACAAGGATTTGACTTATCTTTTGCATCACAGGGATTTTCCTGAGAACCTTAACCCTAAGGAAAGGAGAGACCTAAGATTGAAATCTGCAAAGTATCATCTTATAAATTCGATACTTTTCCGGATCAACTATGATGGGGTATTATTGAGATGTCTCAAATGAGAAGATGTTGACAAGGTGCTGATGGAACTCCATGATGATGGCCCCGACGCAGGACACTTTGCAGGGAACACCACCGCTCATAAAATTTTGAGAGCCGACTATTATTGGCCCACTTTGTTCAAATATGCTCATACCTACGCTAGGAATTGTAAGACTTGTCAAGTAAACGCTGACAAGGAAAAGAGGGCAACAATCCCACTTCAGCCCGTGACAGTCTCTAGACCTTTTGAGTAGTGGGGGTTGGATATCATAGGAGAAATTTCTCCTAGCTCTTCCAAATTGCACAAGTACATTCTTACTGCCATCGACTATTTCAAAAAATGGACATAGGTCATTCCTCTGACTTACGTAAATGAGAAAATAGTAATCCAATTTATAGAACAACATCTGATCACAAGGTTTGTTGTCCCCTCTATTCTAGTCTTTGATAATGCAAATTACTTCTCTTCTAACCTATTGAAGGAGTTTTCTCTGGACAAAGGAATCATAATCAAGTACTCTGCAAATTATTATCCTCAGGGAAATAGTGTGGCAGAATCAACGAACAAGAATCTGGTAATGATAATAAAGAAGATGATTACAGAAAACCAAATAAATTGGCATAATCAACTTCATAATGCCCTGTGGGCTGATAGGGTCACACCTAAAGAATCCATATGAAATTCCCCATACTTTCTGGTCAACAGAAAGGAATCCATCCTCCCGAACGGGCTTTATCTACCATCTCTCCAATTGGCCCAAGATTATAATGAAGAACCCTCGTTGGCCATACAATAGAGGATCGACACTCTGCTCATGTTGGAAGAAGAGAGAGAAAAGGCTAAGTCAAAATTTTTGGCTCATCAACAAATAGTGAAAATATGGTTCGATAAACATAAAGCTAAGGAAAAGAACTTTGAAGTAGGAGATTTAGTCCTAAAGTGGGATAGGGCGAATGAACCCAAAGGGAAACATTCCAAGTTTCAGAACCTGTGGCTTGGGCCTTTCCAGGTAGCTGAGAAGATTGGGGTAGGTACTTATTGGTTGCAAAATCTAAGGGGGAAACCTGATTCCCTCCCAGTAAATGACCAATCCCTAAAATGATACTTCCTATAATAATAAAAAAATATATATAAAATAATAATAAAAAAAAAGAAAAGAAAAGAAGACAATAATGACCTCAGTCAATACGAATAAAATAAGTATCCGATATATCTGTTCTGAGGTTCTGTAATACCTCGAGGGAAAGGGGAGAGGAAAAAAGATTTTGTGTCTGCCCAGTAAATCGCCATTTGTTGAGTACTCAACACACCCTAAAATTTCTACGACTATTTCCTTTTGGGTACCACTACCACCCTGTAGTTTACTTTTGACTATTTTTGCCTCGACTTGAAACTGATCCCTCGCTTCTCTTATATGTTTCACATTTTAATCGATTAAAAGTTCACTTGAAAATACAACGAAGAATCATCTTAACTCTAAAATACCTAAAAACTACTCAAGGAATCAACGACCCAGAATTTTCCCCGACTCACAAGAGGATTTCGGCATCGACGGAAGATGATGGTGGAAAAAACCATTTGGGGAGTCAAAGTAGCTGAATACGGACCCTCATCGGTGTCGGCTGATGAAATGATTCTTTCCCATGAATAAACCTTGGGAAGGATTTTTTCGAAGACCGATTCGATCGGTTTCGGCATAAATATGTAATAGTACGAACCACATGAAAGAAAGAGTAACCCCCCCAATCGCCAACCCCTATATCATCGACATCAGAATTTTCATCAATAACCTATCAATGTAAGTACACAATCTGATAATAATCGATCCCCGATTCATTCACCAAGTGACGTGACGTGGTAACCCCAGAGTGTGGTAGGTACATTGCATTTACAGTTCTCAGTTAATTCGTGGATTGCGCATTAGTTACTGACTCATGCATGAATCAAAAGGAACCGTTAAAATCATCGATACAATGCATCTCCATCCACACCTCCGCCGTCAACAAGTCTGAATTTATCCGTAGAAAATACAATAGTAGTTTATTTTGAATTTGCGTTCATCACTCGTATTAACTAACTGATATGACTGATAGTATTTCCCAGTTATATTCCTTTCGAGTCATTGTGTATGATCCCATACTACGCAGCAAGAAGTTTAGGGAAGACAGGAGAGCGAAGCTAACATTCCATAAGAAGCATTCAAAGTCTAGTGAGTATTAAAATCGTTATCTTAGCCAACATTACAGGTATGGGTTCGCTTTTTTTTTTTTTTTGCGCTCCATTTTATATATTCTCACCCAACGCTTCTCTGCACACATGTTCAAATGACATTTTAAATTGCAGGAATAATGCCTCCGAAGAAGTCGTCCACCAGGAAATCGCCGAGAGCCCCTAAGCTGCAGGAATCAGAAGTGGGAGAAGGCTCCTCCCCATCAGTTCCAAGACAATTCGAATTCATTCCCAAGCCAGTATCCATCATTAAGAGAATCACCAAGGAGCCTTTTGTCCAACCCCCTACTTTTAGAGACACTGAGGCAAGTATTGGAGCCATGATGGAATTTCCTCGCTGGGAAGAAGTTTTCAAGAAAATCAAGAAAGAAGAACCCCTCGAATATACCCTGCATAGTGATCCTGAAATGAGGAAGCTCGATGATGAGGTTATCCCCAACATCCACAGGGTTTATCTACACAGGGTGGCAAGCTGATCTCCAGTCTTTCCTTGCATTGAGTTCCTGAAGTGGATCATTGACCACAATGATGCCAAAAAGTGTTTGATTAATGATGATAATGGTGAGTGCGTCGGAGTATTCCTGCCATCAGAGGTTCAGAACTACTATAAGCTCAAAGATTCTGAGCTAAAGCTGAGCACCAATTTCATCTTAAGTTTCTATGCATCACACGATACCAGAAAAATCATGTTGTCTTGGTGGAGAGAAGACAAAAAATTCACAAAACAGATTGTTGGCTGGTACCCAATGACCAATCTCAAGGAACCATACATATACCTCATGACTTTACTTTGCAGGTTACATGGGGAAAAATACTGTTCCTGATTTTCAGAGGCTTGGATGCCTCTGGATTTTATAATCACTATTTCAGGTATAGGGGGTGCCATCATCTCCAAACAGTGAAGCACATGCATAAGACAGGCTCAGGATCCGAAGGAGGGACATACCCCCGCCTTCTACATGGATTCGTATCTACTGGACGTGATCTGGTCCAGGAATGATTTTGCTGGGATGAATATGAATTGGAGCCCTTCGGAGCTGGTTGTCCATGTATACTTCAACATCCTATGGTAAAACAGGTACACAAAATCCTATGCTGTTATCTGTGATCAATTTATTGCATGTATTTACTCCTTTCTCTTCAGAAGAGAATACCCTAGATTATCAAATGAAGAAAAGAAGGTTATAGCCAAAATTGTCCACTGGTATTTGGAAGAATGGGAAACCTACATCATAGTTTTTGGTGCCATAGGAGCACCCCACTTTTTACCCATTTATGTTACCGACCAGCTAGTGTTAGGGGAAATTTTCTATCAAACCATCCTACAAGGATACAATGCAACTTTAGTGAAAGACAAGAAGCGGGCTTTCATACCATATGGGTTTCATATCGGGTTCTGCATGGTCAAATATACCGCGCATGCTAAACAACTCGATATAGGTCAATTGGAATTTTGGTTCCAAATAGGTCGATTTCACAAACATGATCCCAAGGGATTGGTCCTACAAAATGCATCACAGGTATCATCCTGTTGGCCCTATGCTCATGACCAGTTCGAAGATGAAATATTTACTGAAAACGCCCAAGAATGGAATGTGGTGGCATCCAAGAGAGATGATCCTTGAGGAACTAGGTTTAGAGCTATGAGCCATGAAGAACAAGCAACATTTCTGGAGCAGGTAATTCAAGAAATTATCCGCCGCCCAAGAGAAGTAGTTGCACATGAATTGGATGAAGAAATAAGCGATCCCGAAGAAGACATTGAAGCTGTGGGAATTCACCAGGAATCCCTGGTACAAATTAAGGATCTTCTGGAAGATCAAGATGCAAAAGAAAGGGGTACATTGTTGTTTCAACAAACTGAGTTTCTAATGAAATAGATGTGGGATGAACTGTATCTTTTAATAGGACCTGAAGCGTCAATTGTTGTTCAGAGTATCTCGATAGAGTAAACCTGGGTCCATAGTCCTCGACAACGCCCATGGGTTGGGAAACCTTGAACCCACAACATCATCGATCAATCCTTCGAAAGAAGGGACAACTCAACCAGAGACAGGCCGGGTCTCGATAGAGACACAAGCGCCCAATCCCTTGAGTACTCTTGTACATGTTTACAACAATGACGGGAGTTCGTAACTCGCTCACGACACCCCGATGCGATTCCAAGAGGAAAATGGTCTGAGAAAACCACTTCTCCTGAGCCCGAGGTCCAAGAAAATCAGGCCTCACAGATGGAAACAGGGTCCGAAGGTGGCCTCGACACAAGAGATTCTAACAGACAGGAAGCAGAAGCAAGATCGAGTGGCAAAACTCCACAAAAGAGAATCAACAACTGTACGACTGGTGAATAAGTAAGCAATGAGTCTGTGCCCGATGCCTCCATCATGCCCAATATTCAAGTCCCAGGCGAATGACAAGTAGAGGACAGATCCACAAAACAGAACGAAGAAATTCAAGAACCCAATCCTGAGAGAATATACACCACAGGTAGTTTGAGGAACAACCTCTCATGGGGAGATCAATAGATGCCAGAACCTGTAGATGAAGTGGAAGACATCTATGCAATCTCTTACGATCAAAAGAGGAAGGCCATTGTTCAAAGGACCATGAAGAGGCGAAGGATTGCTTTGGATCAATCCATCGTGGTTACCACAGAAGAGAACCTAATCAACACTGTAGACACTCACATGTTTGAACTGGTCGACGTAGGAAAATACCTCTCAGATGCCACCCAGGATAGAGCCAGGAGAGATGAAAAGGAACTAGCCAACACCCGGGAGGAGCTTGAACACCTGGGCCATCTTGTCAAATACTATAAAGGGGCTACATAGACCACCACATATATGAAGGAAGAGTTCAATGAAGTTTATAACGAGTTCAAGAAGGAAAGGCACCTATTGACCGAGAACATAGTTGAATTCTAGTAGGATACTCTTATGGCACTCGCAACATGCAAAGAGATGGAAAAATGGCATGAAAAGGCATAGTTAGCAGTGGAGAGACTCAATACATTGAAGCGGTCCAACAGGGTCAAGAAAAGGAAAATCATGGCATTCTACTGGTTGGAAAAAGTAGTTTCGACTGCATGAAGAAATTCGTCGAATATTGGGCGAAGATGACCCGGGACCCACATCGAGAAATCCAAAAGCAATTGGCCAAGTGCCAGTAACACTGGGGTAAAATTAATAAAGTAATGAAAAATGTCGGTCTCCCTAAATTCAACACTCCTGATGAATTCACTAACCTGAGTGATGTGTTCAAGACACACTCCATACAAGACTTGCTCTGGGCCAAAGGGTGCGCAAAAGTCACCGATGCAATGCCAGGACAAGTGCAACAATTCGTAGGTCATTTGATCCGAGCTCAAGCCATGATGCAACTGCTGAACTCTAGTTTGGTAAAATATCGGGCACATGCAGTAGACATTAGAGGAGCATATGCTTCCCCTATGGAACAACACGGGTTCCCATGGGATCAAACCTGTGAAAATCTATTTATTAGCTGGTCTGAATATGAAAGAAGCCACCCTTTTCAAGAGGCATCTCAGGTGGACCATTGAAAGAAACTATTGGATGATCACTCTACGTGGCAATTTTTGTTTGGCCTAAATTGTATTTAGCCATTAATTACAGTTGAATTTTAGATTATAAATAGAGACATCGACCGATGAATAAAGGGTCGATGGTTGTTGTAAGAACTCCATTTTTTTTGGATGTTGATAATTATTTTGAGACTGCTGTGAATTGAGAAGTCCTTCTGGACCAAAGACAAGCTATTTTCATCAGATGTATGTGATTGGAGTTGGAGAAGAATTACTTCCTTTCCTGTTCCATGAATGATGCAGTAAATGAGTAAGAGCAATTAATTATGTTGTCAACTTATTTGGTGTAATGTCTTGATATTCTTTGCTTTAATGATGAGGATAAATCGTTGTGTTGTTATGTGATGAATGTTATGGTAGATGAATTATTTTTCTTACCATGATCTTGATTATGTATGTGTTTCTTTTGATTAATAAGTTTTTCTTAGATAGTAATTGGATGTTCATTTGGTTAATGTATTAGTACTAGGCCTTGTGGCATAGAATCACTATCTGCATGTTTGAGCAGCGAGTTATCCCAAGGTCAACCTCTTTCCTCTAGTTAAAACCTATGTCCTATTATTTGTCAAGTTGTTTTATACTGTCTTGCCTCTCTCATATCAGCTCCACCCAAGAGAAATATGAAAAAATAATTGTCCTAGCTGAAGGAAGAGCCTTCACCAGAAAACACAAATCCCATCGATAATTTGGCCAGATCGCAAGATCTGGAGAACCATTCCACTCCAAACATTGCAGAGTCTAATTGGGCCTCGGTGGCGGGTTTGGTTCCTACTGTTGAATCAGGAGATTTAGGCCCCATCAATAGGTTGTTGATGCTTGAATCCATCAGGACTGAAACGACAACCTCACGAGGATACAAATCCCCCTGCATTTTTATAGAGGTGGTACTCTTCTTTGTTTTAATATTTTCTTGGTACTCTAGATTTTTAGAATATAGGACTTTGCAAAATTCCTTCATGATAATCAAAGAAATATAAATATTTCAAGAAAAGATAACAAGAAAGAAAATGTTTTGTTTTTTTAAAGAGAGTTCCTGATAGATGACCATGAACCACATTCTTCATACATTAGAAAAAGATAGACAAAATTTCCTCACATCCATCATAGTTAAACTAAAGATTTTTTATCACATAAAATAAAAGAAGATAGTTTTCATGCATAAGAGAACTTTAATAGAGTAAAAAAATGGGGAGATCAAATAAAGATAATGATAGATCAATCTTAAATACTTTATACTTAAAACTCATAGTTACAAAGTACAATCAAAACTGATCCCGAAATAGTTTTCTTGGGATTTCTGAAAAATATATAGTATGTTACAAAGATTTGAATTTTAAATGTGTTTGTCCTTAGGACTGGGATTGGGGCTCCCGCGGAGCATAAATAAAATATAAACAAGAAGTAAGTTTTAGAAGGAGGATGATGGTCAATGATAGAGTAGAAAGACCTGGAAAGAAGACAGGGACAAGTTATTAGATTTCAATTAAACCTTTCTAGTCAAAGAAGCAGAGTAACTGGATGAAAAACTGATAAAGAAAGAAAAATGTGATCAACATAAACTTAATATGATGGTCTCTCGTATATATTCACTTGCTTGTTTATGTCCTTTTATTGTATTCATTGACGATTATAGGAACCATCTCAACTATATATTTCTTGTCTTTGGTTAATTTTTCGATTGCCTTTCTGAACCATCTTCAATACAACTTTTCATTGGTGCGATGTTTATTTCATGCCAGATTTTAATGTTGAATAACTTAGCTTCCAAGTCTCTTAAGTCAAGATAAATACCATGTACTGCTTCCTCAATATATTTATTTTTCATGGAATAATCAACTAGCCAATTGTCTACTTCATCTTCATTATATTTGAGTATGCCATAAATTTTTTCAACTGATAACCCTTTAAATATCTCAACTTGTTCGTCAAATTGTTGCTTTGTTAGAAACATTGAGTTGAGAATTAATTTAGGGTCTTGTACTTTGTTAGTAACTCCTGCTAGATCTATCTCCATGAGTCTCTTGAAAAAATATTCTCTTTTTAGTATGGCTTCGCTACATGATTGAACAATGTTATTCAAATTTCTAATCTTTTCCTTCCAACAAGCGTTTAGCTATTTTATTCGATTGGGGAAGGAAAATCCTCCTCTCTTCTTCTCAATTCTGTCATGTTAGAAACTTTGATTCCAAATGGTAATACAACATCAGTGGATCCTTTATTTTAGCTTGGAATTTTCAACTTCCAACCCATCAAAAAGAGAATCAAACCATCAATGGAATCATAAATAGAATCAAACCATCAATGGAATCATCAAGAGCATCACCGGCTTGCTTGTGAAATTTATAGATTTGGGATGGCCGCATGTCTTTTAGGTCAACCTCTGAGCAATATTTTCCTTTTTTATTTTTTTGATCACCTCTTTCCACAATCAATTTTTTAGACTCCTTATAAAAAAAACACTTTGAAAAGTGAAGGATTACTCTTCACAAAAAACCTCATTTGCAACAACTTCCAATAAAACATTTTGTTGAGTTGCAATTTTTGTCTATTTCATCGCAGTAAATATTTTCTCAGTATCCACCTCCAGCTCCATGCCATCCAGATAAAATCTTTGGATATCATTTTCTATGATGTTTTACTCTTCCTCTTGTATTAAATTTTTTCTTTTCTTTCTTATAGACAACTTATGCGAATTCTCAATTTTCCTGGGGCGGGGGGGGGGGAGATTCTTCTCTCCTCCACCGCTTGAAATACTGTTGGAAATATTTATAACTAGGTGAGTCGTTGGAGCATTGCTTCAGGATGTGGTAGTTTTGGGATTAACAATTGGAGACTGGGCGCTCCTTTCACTGAGACTGTTTCCTTTTTTCTTATACAACTTGTTAGTGCTTAGTATTGTTTCTAGGTCACCATCCTCGTGTACATGAGTACTTTGGTTGTTACCTTCTTCTTCTTCATTCAAGGTATTCTGGATGAATGAGTTACTGAATCCTACCGAAAG
>ML822163.1:98606-125941 GCA_009831015.1 Picea engelmannii | reverse complement strand
GGGGGGGGGGGGGTCCGGAATGGAATTTCACACTGGCAAGCCCCCGTATCTATGTGTGCCACAAATCTATTGGTCCCAAGTCCCACCGCCTGTTACTGTATAACATACCTCGTCACCTCATGATGTCATTATCCACCTTTCCCTTAAGAGTCACATCCCGTAACTCTGTCAGTTGTTCTCCCTCATTCACTCGTGGCAAGTCCTTTCACCATGGTCCTTTTCCCCCAATCAATAATTTCCACATCACTCATTCATATGCCTCATTCATTGTCAGCTACCATCTCATGTTCTAAATGACTCGTTGGCCATTTATTACTAGATAACTTATCCATTAACCAACTAACCTGTCTCTCGTGCCCAACAGATACCCGTTCACTCAAAAATACCCTCACCACTTCATTCCTTCGCCATTTACCTACTCATCGCACTAGATAATTTACTCTATTTTCCTCTCCATTACAGTCAGTCGCCCACATATACAGTCATCCCCACTAACTTTGTTTTATTTGCAGGTTTTTTTATTACAGTAATGGCACCAAAGTCAAAGCAAATAGAAGGTGAGGAGAATCCATTTCTCTCGCCTCCTGTTGACCTCGATAGGATTCCTCTGGCTGACAAAGACCACTTAATCGCAGACACAAAATGCAATTTTGACTTCACAGACCTACAGGCATGGCTTAAAGAATTTTTCCAGGACCAAAGTGACGAAATTGGACTCTGGTAGTCCACTTTACCCTTGTATGTTTTCCCCCAAATTCACCACTTCCTAGAGTTCACTCTCAAGTGCCAAGCCCACTATATTCCTGAGCAAAGAGCTATCGTGTCCTCGTCTGGGGAAATTCTTTTCCTCATCATGCCAGAAACCATTGACCACATGATGCAAATATCCCGAGCCAACTCTGCCTCACCTTTTAACCTCGAGATCATGACTGAGCTATACCAGAAGCTATCATTTCCTCAAAGAGCCCAGATTTTTGAGATTTTTCTCCCACAATCTGCTCAGCTCCCCACTACAAACCCCCCTTATCCTTCCTCCATGTTCTCAATAAAAGGAAACCAGATCATCACATCACTCTGCGCCTTGCTCGGTTATTTTTCATATCAATGGGTAGATGAACCCATTTTGGGATTTCTGCCTATCTTCTCCACTGATAAGAAACCCACTACACATTTCAACTTCATCATGTTCCTAGTGGACAAAATTCCTAAGCAATTCATAAATTTCACCACGGAAGGCATGTTCTGGTATTCTTCAATACTGGCATACCTATTCGTTTTCTTCCAAGTGGACAAATTTGCTTTTTCTATGCAGAAGATGGACAAAGATGGTAGACCCCAGGTAGTAACAACATGGACTTCTCTGCTCAGACATAACTCCATGGAATTCAGTTTCAAACAGTTCATCGAGCATTTGTACCACCTAGTGGTGAGTATGCTCAGCGGAAAACCTGAGCCCAGAATTAATGATGAAGTTCAAAGGATATTGCATCTCTCGGGTCATACAAAGACTAGTGATTGGTACCTATATCAAAATCACACTGAAATTAGAGTCTATGGGTGTGAGTTGGCCCAATATAAACTACCCAAGTAATTACCTGTCATAATTGTTTCCCTGGAATACATAAGGTAGATGATAAACTTGGACGATATACATTTTGTGTCCTTGAAGAAGAAGCAGTAGCTCAGAATCAAAGGATAGATTGGGTCTTTCATTTGCAAC
Organism: Picea engelmannii; assembly: GCA_009831015.1. NCBI lineage: Eukaryota > Viridiplantae > Streptophyta > Pinopsida > Pinales > Pinaceae > Picea > Picea engelmannii. The sequence goes on along the minus strand of ML822163.1, from coordinate 124,221 downwards.
AATCGAGGCGCCAGGAAGGAAGCTGACAGACTACTAATGGAAATGAAATTCTTTACCAGTTTCACATGGCATTGTGATCCATGTAGGATAATTTTAGAGATGAGGATAAAAAACAAGAATATCTCGTATGTTCATATATCTAGGCCTGAGGTAGAAATATTTGCAAACCAGACAGAATGGGAGCCAAATAATTTGGTTGAGATAGAACAACAAGACCTCCTGGTCACTGTATCATAGACAACCACGCCACAAGCTCCAAAGGAGAAAATGCCAAGGAAGGATCTGTCACCTCTTGTCACGGAAGTATCATCAGAATAATTTCAAATGCATACCAAGAGGCCAAAAGTCAGTCCGGCTCCTGACCTGGATAGAGAAAAGGATATTCCATCCACTACATTTACAAAGGTTGATCAGTCACTCCTCAGTACAAGCGGCAAGAAGATCATAACCCCAATATTACCAAAGAATCCTATGGCCACTCCACCAATCAACCAGCCAGGCAAGACAGGACCAAAGCTGAGCATCTTTTAAAAATATGATTTGATCAAGAAAAAGAATCAGACTCTAACCAGCAACACATATGCCTAGTTCTAGAAACAAACGTCGACTGCACAACATAGGCTGCTATCGGAATTTGACACTGAGAAGGGTAGAATGCACATGGCATTCCTCCAAGCATAGGTACCAGACCCAAACGTAATCACCGATTACAAAAGGGCCACCTTTGAATTCCATACTAAGGACATGCATCCAGCTGATCAAATGGATCTGCACAGGCAAACGGGAGAAATGGTTTTCTCCACGCTGGCACATGCTTCCATTATAGCCTCTAGGTTACAAGTGTCTTTAAAAAATGTCCAGACATAGTTGAAGTTGGAGAAAATATCACCCTTTTCCAAGGATAACAGGATCAAGACATTGGAGGAACTGGTCCTCAAGATTAGGTATGATCCCTCGAATGTGAATGGATTTGAGGAGATGATCAAGAAGAAAAATGCCGACATAATGTCTTTGAGGAAACAATTAAAGGTTCCACCAACAATAGACTCACAGGAAAAGGAAATAGAAGAGACAGTAGGAGAAAAAGATGAAAGTCTTAAGTTGATCATAGAGCAGAATGCACAATTAAAGGAAATGGAAGTTGAAATGGAGAATCTAGTGAAAGAGAAAGAACAGTTGAAACCCATGGAAGTCATCCCGTTGAGTGTAGTTCCACTCTCAGGATTGATGTTATAGCTAGAAGAAAAGGTTCAGGCTATGGATCAAGGGGTGCAAAGGTTTTTCGGTAAGATTGAGGCTCTACAGAAGAAGGGTCTTCCTGGTTTGAAGGTGATAAACGACAAATTGATTACTCTCCCCGATTACAAAAAGAGACTAGCAGAGGTGGCTAAGGATAGTTCAAAATTTGCAGGAATTCAAGGCAGCATCACTGGAAAGGAATTCCTAGATGCACCTCAATTGGACATCATCATATAGCATGAGATCCGGTACATTTTCATCACCAAGCCTACTTTTGCCAAGTACACAGAGATGGATGAAGTCTACCAAAGATTACTCAAAGTCAGCGTTCCCAGTCATCTTCGATGGGAAGAGATTTGCGATCTGATCGAGTAATTGATGAGATGTCCCAGCCCAGTCAGCTATCCAGTTAGACGAGGTCATGTAGAGGCCTCACCAACAGTTCACCCAGAAAACAACATGTAGTTTCGACACATCATCAAACAGTTTCCTAGATTTTTGTAATTTGTTAAGTTAGTTAAGCTACAAATAGATTTACCACATCCTGATCTTTAATGACAATATCGTTTGTAATTTTGGGTTATAAATACTTCACTTTTCGAAGTATTGGGGGTTGATCTTTATGCCCTACGAGCTACCAGACTGTAATATTTTTCAAGAGATCTTCCATTAATTCAAAGAGGAATTTTCACAGGATTCTTGCGTGTACTCATTGGTGATGTTTTCCTTTCTAAGTTAAATGTTATTCTCGCTTAGTTATCACACTATTTTCTAAATCTAATCTTTAAAAGTAACAAACGTTGTAGTATTTATCTTGCATACCCTGTTTCTGACTTTAAAATATTTAAGTTTTTTATCTTCTGATTTTACGATAAGGACATTCTTAACTGCTTCTTTGTTGTAATTGGATTTCTCATCTTTTCTGGTATTCCTCATTTATGCTGCTAAAAGAATCCAATGATTACATTATCTCAACCTATGAAAGTTTTCTTTGTTTTCTGGTTAGATTTCATTTCATGATACAGACCCCATAGCCCCATGGATGTGTAAAGCTCTCTCGTCCAACCCAATGAAAAATACAACAAACAAAACCAACATATTTTATTTACCTAGCCTAATATTTTAAATTTGAAACATATGAAAAATCATACAAAGAGATCCCTCTCTGAAGCTGGCAGGGCTAGATCCCAGCTTCGAAGTGGTTGGATAAAGTTACCTCCTGTGGATTTCTTCTTTTCTGACAACCTCTAGGAAATTTACAGAGCATTAACAATATGGACAGAATCCACCTTCAATTCTCTCATACTTACTGGGTACCTTGAAGGTCCAGGCGGTTGACCAAACACTTATAGTTCGAGAGGATATTCTCTATACCCTCAAAGAGAACTTGGTCATGGCACAGAATCGCATGAGGAAACAAGAAGATCAAGGTCTCTCTGAACGTCAATTTGCAGAAGGGGATCAAGTGTTTCTGCGACTGCAACCATATAAGCAAACTTCCCTCAAGCGTGTGGGACAAGTCACCTATCAGTTAGCTCTGCCCAGTCATTTGAAGCTACATCCTGTTTTTCATGTTTCATGCTTAAAGAAGGTGATTGGAACTAGGTGCCAAATTCAAACCAACCTTCCCGAGTTAGCTAAAGAAGGATCCATTTGGCTACAACCAGAAGCATTTTTGGACCAGCGTGAGCATCACCTGCATTACGGAACCATCAAGGAAGTGCTAGTCCAGTGGAAAGATACAACTCCAGCAGATGCCACTTGGGAACCAGCTACCATTATGCAACATTTTCCACATCTCAAGCCTTGAGGACAAGGTTGTTTTTAAGGGGGAAATCATGTTAGGGTCCTAACCCGCACATAGGTAGAGAAATATATTTAGATGTAATAAAGATCAATATTAATAAGGCCTTTCAATAAAATAGAATAAGGTGAATGTAAGAAGACCTAATAGAAGCTTCCACTTCTAGAAGGATCTTCCTCTAGATGCTTCTCTTGATAGACATATTTAGTATAAATAAGGGTCGAGGGTATGAAATCCCTAGCTTGGAGATTATTATAATAGAGTGCTACTCGACTGGAGGTTGCCCCCTCGAAGAGGCCCATGAACATTGATTTCTGAATCAAAGTGTTATTTCTGTTGTTGTTCTTATATCATTTCTGTGTTATTGTGGAGATTATGCTGGTTATATTACTGTTATTCCTCCATTTCTAGCATTTTATTTCTATTCTGCATACTTTTTATATCTAGTATATTACAATTTTGTTGTGGAGTTCCTAGGATTGTGTATTCTCTTTTGATCCCATGTTTATCATAGAATTCCTTGAAATCACATGACATAAATTATCCTCCTCTGCCTGATATTACTGCCTTTATCCTATTKCCTGTTTTGTTCTTAGTTAAAGCCTTGAATATTTTAAATTTCTCAAATGCTTCACCTTTTTCTTTGAGAAAATCAACCCAAGTGAGTTTGGAGTAGTCATCAATGATCAACATAAAGTAGTTTTCCTTTCCTATTCCTTCCTATCTTGATGGTCCACATAAATCCATATGAACTAATTGGAGTGGTTTCTTTATTGAAGTAGAGATCTTAGATTTAAACTATGTCCTGGTTAGATTTCCTACTTGGCAGGGTTTACCCACATAATCTTGTGGCTTTGATATTCTTGGAAGATCTTTTATCGCCTCAATATTTTTTATCTTGATTAAGTGGTAACAATTTAGATGTCCAAGTCTCCTATTCCATAACCATCTTTCATCATTTTTTCTTGGATGACACTCTTCTCTATCTTCTTTCAACACATATACATTATTTTTTGTCCCTATGCCTTTAGCCACCACTTGTCCCGAGTTTATAGATTTTATCTTACAATATTTGGAAGTGAACACTACTTCACTTCCTCTATCACACATTCAACTTACACTGAGAAAATTATGTTTCAGACCATCTACAAGCAGAACATCTTGGGATTTTCCTTTACCATTACTCAAACTCACCATCCCTTTACCTTTGATTTTACCTGGTTCATCATTTCCAAAGGTTACATTTCCTATTTTGCTTTTACTTATAGACATAAAATTATCCTTGTCTCCAGTCATGTGCTTGGAACATCCAATGTCTATATACCAGGGGTATTTTTTTTTTTGAGATGAAAGTACTAGACCACATTTTTCACTATATTTATTTTTCCATGTGCTTGCATTTCTAGATAAGGGATTTATCCTTGGATCTGCCTTGTAATTATTCAGATGGAAGTTTGCATCTTTGTGGCCAAAGTTGTGACAGTTATAACATTTGAATTCATTGTTCGATAGGTCAAAGTGATTGGTGTTTCATTGTCTACTCATTGGCTGCTTAGTTCTATGTTGAAAATATTGTTTATTTCTTGACCTCCTCAGTAGCATGTCTCTAAGATTAATTTGACAATTTCCAAACTTATGACCAAAATTAGAACAGTAACCATGGAAGAAATTTTGGCACTTGAAGGATGGCCTTCTTCTTGGCATTTGTTACTCCATCTTATAATATCTTTGGTTTTGATCAGGGATTATCTTGTCTTGATTAGATTTTGGTGGCATAGTACCCACATCGTCTGATTGTCTGCTGACTTGGAACTTGATCATCTTTATTGGATCTTTTCTTTCTGGTTGTTTACTGCTTGAACCACTTTCATAACCTAAACTAGTCTTCAACAACAGAGATCTATGTTTTCTCAGAATGCCGTTTAGTTCTTCTACGACTTTAATGCTTGGAATATTTTGGAGATACAATGCTTTAAACATCTCCAACTCTTTTCTGGTTTTTACTACCTCTTCTTCCAAGGCTTCACATCTTGCCTTCTTCTCTGATAACTGTTGTTTCATAACGTCCTCTATTTTCTTTGCCTCTCCTAATTCCACTTTTAGAAGGGAAAAGTATTCATCAGGTTTTTTATTATCTTTCTCGAAATATATCAACAATTTTTTTTTCTTTTTCTTCTTAGATATAACTCTAGTAATTTCTTCTAGGGCACTCATCAGTTCTCCTTCCAAGTCAACCACAACTTCTTCATCATTGACATCACTTCATGTTCTTTTATTATCATAATCATCTTTGTACATTAGCATAAAGTCATTAAACTTATCTTGAATAGAAGAGTCATTGCTTTCATCATCTGATGGATCATCATCATTGTTTACACAAAGGCTTTTCTTCTTAAAATTATTCTCTTTATAGACCTTCTTGTGTTTGTTCTTCTGTTCATCGTCATATTTCTGATCCATTATTTTGTGAGGACACTTAGATGAAAAGTGACCTATATTACTATAGTTGAAACATTTGAAGGGAAATTTGCCTTGGTACCTGCCTGATCCATTCTTTAGTCTTCTCACAAATTTTTCTTTAATTTTATCAGGCTCAGAATCCTCATTCTTATCTTATTTAAATGATGTTTCTTTAGAGGTGGGTTTATCTTTAAATATCCTCATTTCATATGCAGTCAATGTTCCTAGAAGTTGATCAAAAGCCAAAATTTTTAGATCATTAATTTCTTCTATAGAAGAGACCTTTGGGTTGAACCTATCTGGCAGAGATCTCAAAATTTTCTGAACTAAAGAGACTTCCTCAATATTTTCACCAAGTGCTTTCATTGCATTTACTAATTCTTCAACTCTCAGAAAGTACCTCCCAACAATTTCATCCTGTTTCATCTTTGTTTGTTCACACTGTAATCTGTAGGTTTGAAGTTTGGCATCCATTACGTTCTCATTACCTTCATAACTACTAATGCGTTTGTCCCACATTTCTTTGGCAAATTATAAGTGCATAACTTTTACAAATTATTCTTCTGCAAGTCCACTCATAATAGAATTCACAGCCTTAACATTGAAGCTGAATTCTATCTTCTCATCCTTAGTAGCTAGTACAACTATCTTTACATAACTAGTATCTACCACATCCCAGACATCTACACCTAAATCCATTATGTAGGTTCTCATCCTCACTTTCCAGAAGGAAAATTTTGTTCCATTTAATAGGGGGGACTTATTGGTTGAAGTTCCTTCATTTCTAGTCATATTTAAGCTCTAGGATCTACCCTTACATAAAAGGAACCCACTCTGATAACAATTGTTGGACAACTGAGAGGGGGTGGGGGGGGGTGAATCAGTTGTTATTGTTCTTAAACAATTATGCCAATTTTAAACTCTTTATAGAACACTTAATGTTGATCACAATAATGAAGGTAAGTAAGCAATAGAATAGTAAACATCAATCACACACATGAAATGTAAAGAGATAGATATTTCCTGATGAAACACATAAAGGGAAAAACCTCTTCTTCTTGATATGATAAGTAGTTATTTTCTTCACATTATAATTCTTATGAGAACCAACTCACTGTGAGGCTACCACCTCTGTTTTACAAGATGAAACTTGCTAAGAGCAAGAACTCTTTGGTTTCTCTAGCACCCAATAGAAGGAAGCACCAACTCCCTGAGTGTTCCAACACCAACTGGATGGAAGCATCAACTTCAAGTCACACAGGCTCCAACCTGCATAAGAAAGAAAAATAGGTCTCCCTTGCACCACCCTACCTCCCTGGTTTTTATGGATGCAACTAGATGGAAGCTACAACTCCCTGTATTCAAGAACCCACTTGAAACTTTGAGGACAATATTCCTCCCTAGCACCTCCTTACCACCCTGATTAAAAATATTTTCTTGCTGGAATCTATTACAGTGATACAATATTTATCAATAGTTTACTAGTCTCGTCACTGTTCTGTTACACTACTCTGCTCTGCCTACATCAGTGTTCTCCTCCAGGCATACCAACCTCTTTGTTCATATTTTCTGCTGCATTTCATACTATGTTGCATTTCTATGCTCTCCTCTTTCTCCTCCTGTGTAACCCTTCTGTTCAACTTTTCTTCTGCCTTTATGCTCTGTGCGACCTCTACATGCCATTTGTTGCACTACTCATCTCTACATTAGATTGAGCTCACAGACTCCCTCTACCAACATGCCTAGCTATCAGAGAAGCACTCACTCTTCTTTGTTCTTTATGTCTTTCTTATACCAAGTCCTCTACTAGATCATCCTCCCAACTCTTTGTATTCTCTGCGGTTATTCCCATTTTGTTTATCATGAATGGTCATTATGCTGAGATTCTTTGACTTCTCTAGCAGTTATAGTCTTCAATACTTTTCCATCTATCAATTGTCTCTATGATTAATCTTCATACCACTGGAAGTTATCTCAAGACTCTTCAGCTCCTCTGGCGATCAACCTGGAGCCTCTTTGAATTCTCTAGCAGAAACAATCATTCATTTATGGCAGTTACCCAGAGAACCTCCGTGCACTCATGCCTTTGGTGCCTTTTCCCTTTCTGTGAAAACTACATAATGGGCACTCTCTTTTTTGGCTAGGCTCTTTCCTTCACGTGAGCACCGGTGGTGAACAAACTCCTAACCAACATGCGCTTCTTGAATTTGCATTTCGGGTGTTCTAGCTGCAAATTGCCTCGATTTTACCAACTCACGATATATGAAATGGAGCCTAGCGATGTGCTTTCTCCTCCCTTAACCTTCAATGATGTGACCACTGACTATGACCACTCGCTAATCAAAAGAGGTGGTTTGTGATCTCGACAATCTCTGATGTGGAGCCCAACAACATGCTAGCTCCTCCTTTAATCCTCTGACAATATGACCTCTAGCTCTGACCCAGGGCTTAATATCCTAGGTGCTTCGTAACTTCGCATATCAGGTAATCTACCATGAGTCACCCCGACTCTCTTGTTTCCATATCAACGGTCCACACTCTCCCTTTGGTCAATGACTGTGATCAAATAACGACATCGTGTGTCGTGTGTTTGAACGTGAGACAACCCTGACTCTTCCAACCCTCGATTCCTGATTTTCCTCTTTGCCAGATCAATGGTCACGACTGCTCTTCAATCCGATAGCTCAGATCTCATCGTGAATTCACATGTCAGGTGTTTGAATGTGAGCCAACCCTAACTCTTCCAACTCCCGATTCACAATTTTATTCTTTTTCATATCAATGGTCATGACTTCTCTTCGATCTGACGAATCATATCTCGTCGCGATTTCTCATGTCGGGTGTTTGAACATGAACCAACCCTGACTCTTCCAAATCCAAATTCCCAATTTTCTTCTTTGCCAGATCAACCGCCCATGACATTCCTCGATCCAATGTTTGTGATCAATATCACAAACTCGAACTTTGCGATGTTTGCAGACTGCTCGATGCAATTCTTTTGATCCGTGATTCTGCAAATCTACTTTATGGGCTGCCACATGTCCTTCCCAAAAGAACAACTAGGATTTCTTCACATCTTTGGATTGTTGACTGACTTTTGGGCTTATCCTCCTTATAGCTCCATGTTATAACCCTAAATTTCACCACACATGCATACCTGGCATCAGGCCAACTCATATCCCTTCATTGCCAAAACATCTGTTGAACAACCTCTTTGAAAATCCTCTTAAGTAAAGGCACATGCGCCCTAACCCACTACTGCATGCGTGTGAATGCTGGCAGGCCTACTACAACCCGCATTTACCTAACAAAACTCAAAAATAGGAAAGTTTCCGACAGGAAAAAAAGATATGGGTCAGTTAACTGAAACTCCTGGCCATGCATGGCAGAGAGTTCATCCAAAACCCTAGCTCCTTCTAGCCTCTAAAAGAAGGGGCAGGGGTACTATTTGGAGGAGGAAAACTATAGGGAAGAAACTCTGCCCATTTTCCGAATCCATTTGTCCCAACCCTTTAGCCTTTCCTCAATCCTAAGGAGAATTAACTCAAAGCAGTTGGAGGACAAAAGAAGAGGAGGAGCCCAGGATCAGGATCAAGGAGCGGTGGTCGGTCTCGACTTCTATTGTAAGTTGATTCATTTTGAAGATAATAAAAGAATACTTTTCCCATCCCAATGCATGGGTTATATGTGGTCTGTGTAATTTATGCTTCATTTCTAACCCTCAAGTAGAAAAGTAGCATGCATGTGTAGTTGTTTGTTTTGATCGCAGGATTACTTTGGAAGGAGCCGCGCAAGCAAGTGGTCAAAAGGCAATGGAGGATCTACACCAAACATTAGTAAAAAGGTTAGTAGTTCCTTTCCATGCATGTATCGTGAAAGATGGGTTTAAGTTTTTGGTGGTATGTTAAAGGGTCATTTCTTTACGGTCAAAATCTACATGCAAGCCTAACCCTAGTTTGCTATTCCGTAGGGTATTATTTCCCAACAACACTCCACTGGATCTAACGGTTGCTAGTCCTTCACTCTCCGGTTCGACAGATGCAGTATAATATCCTCCTCTGCACGAACCTCCTTTCTAGACTATGATCTGATGGCCCGAATAATTCCTCGATACAATGCTCGAGATCTCCTCTTCATGAACTCAGACTTCACGAGTTCCTGCAACTTTTCCTTTGAATTTCCCGATTTGCGATTCAGTGAAATGTTGATCTCCTACCACATGCCCTATCTCGATGGATGGTCAGGATTTACTGCGCAATCTTGGAAGAATTTCTAAGTTTCGAAGGCCTCGAACTTTTATCCTTCTATGATTCCTGATGAATTTGGGTCTCGTCTTTGTTTCTAAGAATGCTATCTCTCCTGAGCTTTGGCAATGGAATTAACCTCGACCCTGGCACACACTTGTGATCATCATGCAACTATGCACTATTCCTCATGAGATTCTCAGTCTTGCTCTTCTGTGTCTTCCTAAAAGACATATGGTTCCCGCCTGGCACATTCTTCGCTTTCTCATCTTCTGGTCTCTCGATATTTGGCTCGATACTATTCTTTCCAGTGCCATCCTTGCTGATGTTCTTGCCATCAATGACAAGCATGCTCTGCCTATAAATATGAAAACAATACAATAGGTTGCCTATCATATACCTATATGAACTTTGATCAACAATAGGTGAGTCATCATCCTTGATTAACTTGCATCTAGTGACCATAGGTGTGCTCATAGGTGTAGAATATTCCATTTGAAACATTTTCAACATTTCTCTTAGATATTTCTCTTGAGAAAGAAATATTCCTTTAGACCTCTGAGTAATTTGCAGACCAAGAAAAAATGACAGTTCCCCTATCATAGACATTTCAAATTTAGACTACATGGAAGAAGCAAACCATTGTACCAATGAATCATTATTGCTTCTGAATATTATGTCATCTACATAGATCAACACAATGAGAAAATCATTACCCTTTGTTTTGATATATAGATTGTTGTCAATTGTTCCTCTCTTGAATCCTTTGTCTTGAATATACTTATCCAGTCTGTAATACCAGGCATGAGGAGCTTGTTTCAACCCATATAAAGATTTCTTCTTTTAGATCTCCATTTATAAAAGTTGACTTGACATCCATTTGATAGACTTTAAACTATTTATGAAAAGCGTAGGCAAGAAACATTCTAATAGTTTCTAATCTTTCCATGGGCACAAATGTTTCATCAAAGTCCAGTCCTTCTAGTTGAGCATATCCTTTGCAGACCAATCTAGCCTTATTTCTTACAATATTTCCTTTCTCATTCATCTTATTTTTGTAGACCCATTTGGATCCTATTACATTTTTATTTGTTGGCCTGGAAACGAGTTACCAAGTGACAATATTTTCAATCTGGTCCAGTTCCTCATTCATTGATTTTAGCCAATTTATGTCTTTATTGGCTTCATTAAAGTTCTTGGGTTCCACCATGGATATGAAGGCTATATGTGATTTCTCGGTGTCTTTGATTATCCTTCTCTTGGTTTGTACACCTTTGTCTTTCAAGATGATTCTTTTGAGTAATTATGGAGAAAGGATTTGATGTTGATTGATATCCCGACTCTTCTTGTTTGGGTTTCTCTTCTCCACCTGATTCATCATCTTCTTGTGACTCTGATATTTTGTTTTCTTCATTTTCATTATTCTCATCATCTTTTTCATCTGGATTAATGATTATTCTATGTTTATCTTTTACAGAAGCTTCTTCATCAACTCGAATATCGATACAGTCTACTAAGTTATGCATTATTTTGTTAAAGCATATGTATCCTTTACTGTTCATTGCATATCCTAAGAAGATACCTTCATCAACTATACTATCAAATTTTCCCAGATGATCATCATTATTCTTGATGTAGCATTTACTTCCAAATACTTTGAAGTGCTTTATTGATGTAGGTCTACCAAACAATAACTCATATGGAGTTTTATTACTGTTCGGCCTTAGATGCACTTAGTTTAGAGTATGAACAACTTTGATTCTTCCATTACTTAAGCTTACTATACCTTTACCTTTGATATTTCTTGGAGCATCATTTCCAAAGGTCACACTCCCTGATTTATTTTATTTGAGCAATAGGAACTTACTTTTTTCATCTGTCATATGACGGGAGCATCCGCTGTCAATATACCATGGGTATTTTTGTCTTTGAGCTGACAACACTAATCCGCACTTGTTATCTTCATTCTTCTTCCAATTCTTGATGTTTTCAGCTCTGTGATTTGAATCTGGCTTATAGTTTTTTAAGTGATAGTCTGCAGCTTTATGTCCATAATTATGGTTGATGTAACATTATGGTTCATTGAATAAAGAATCATAACGATTTTTATTTTTAATATGCGTCCTTTTCCCAACCATCACATGATTTGCAGTTTGTGATTGTTTGTTACTTAGCTATCTCATTCTTTGTAATGGAATATATTTATTCCTTAGCTATCTTGATTGCTCAGTAAAAACAATATCCATAGAAAGAATCTTTGTACCTAGAAAATGGTTGTCTTCTTTGAGCAGGTTGATTTATTCCATGCTAATGATTTCCTTGAGAAGAGGGTGTATTATTTATTTGTTCTATGGATTCAGTTCTCGTAGATTTTCCTTCACTCCTCCTTGGAGGTTGATTCTCTTCCTTTTTTTTTACAGCTTTTTTGTTGTCAATGGTTGTAGATTTGACAAAATTGATGGATTCTTTGTTTCTTGTCTGACCACTACTTGATCCCTCTTCATAAACCAAACCAGTTTTCAACTTTGAATTCCTTTGTTGATTCAGAATGGATGCTAAACCTTATGAAGCTTTAATACTTGTCAGATTTGATGGTATAAGGCCTGCAATTTCTCTAGATCTTTTCTGACAGTCACTACTTCAGCTTCCAATTTTTCACCTTTTGTTTCGGCTTCTTTCAATTTCTATTTGAGGATGTCTTCAATCTTCTTAGCTTCTTCTAACTTAACCTTCAATAGGGAAATTCATTTAGATGGATCATTGCATGTTTTCTCATACCTGACAAGTAACTATTTTTCTTTTCTTTTCTTTTCTCCGAGTCTATCAATCTCTTCCATGACACTGACAAGTTCTCCTTCAAGATCTACTACTACTTCACAATCAATGAACTCACTTCCTGTATCTTCAGTGTTTAGATATTCTAAAGATATTAGCATGATATCATTTATTTTATATTCAATAGAAGATTCATTGCTTTCATCATCTGAGGGATCATCATCATTGTTTACACAAAGCCTTTTCTTCTTAAAATTATTCTCTTTATAGACCTTCTTTTGTTTGTGCTTCTCTTCATCGTCATATGTCTGATCCTTTATTTTGTGAGGAAAATTAGATGAAAATGACCTATATTACCATAGTTGAAACATTTGAAGGGAAGTTTACCTTTGTGTTTTCCTGATCCTTTCTTCAGTCTTCTCACAAAATTTTCTTTAATCTCATCTATATCAGAGTCTGTGTTTTTATCTACTTTAAAATATGCCTCTCTTGTAGTGGATTTCCCTTTGGTGATTCTCATTTCATAAGTAGTTAGAGTTCCAAGAAGTTGATCTAGTGTCAACTTTTTGAGATAAGTTATTTCCTCTATAACAGAGACCTTTGAGTTAAATCTACTAGGAAGAGATCTTAATATTTTCTGGACTAGAAAAGATTCATCTATCGTTTCACCTAGGCCTTTCATAGTGTTGACAATTTATTCTATACGTAAGAAGTACTTACTGATAGTTTCATCTTCATCCATCTTTAACTGCTCAAATTTCAGTCTGTGAGTCTAAAGTTTTGCGTCTTTCACCTTTTAATTACCTTCATAACTACTTATCAGCTTGTCCCACATAAATTTTTCTGAATCACATTGCATGACTTTGACAAACTTGGCTTCAAAAAGTCCACTGAGGATGGAATTCACTATTTTTTCATTAAAGCTAAACTACAAATTATCATCTTTTGAGGCCGAAACTACAGGCTTCACATATCCCATTTCAACGACATCCCAAACATCAGCACCCAAAGACATTAAATGTATTCTCATTCTTATTTTCCAGAAGGCAAAGTTTGTTCCATCAAATAGAGGGGGTCTATTAGTTGAACGTCCATCATGAATAGTCATGTTCAAGATTATGGATCTACCTTTGATCAAAGGCAGTGACTCTGATACCAATTGTTGGAAATAAAACTAAGAGGCGGGGTGAATCAGATATATATATATATAATCTTGAAACTTTTCCCGTTCTTTTTCTTTTTCTTTCTAGATTATTATTTAATGTGTTGTTGATAACTTAACATGCATAGATATACAATATTTTATCAATCACAAAGAATACACAGAGACACTGCTTTTCATGAGGAAACCCATAAGGGTGAAAACCTCTTCTTCTTAGGATGTCAATCAAGCTCCAACTTTCATGTATTCACAGTCTTTGAGCTCCAACTCAAATATGATGCTACACCCTCTAAGAGAAAGATACAAATTGTAGAGAGCACCAACTATCATATTTCTCTAGCACCAACTCCCAGGTTTCTCTAGCACCCACTAGATGGAAGCATCAACTCCCATAATATCTTTTAGCACCAACTAGAATTTAGAGGACTGCAATCCTCCCTAGAACTACCCTACCACCCTAATTGAATCTTACACAACTTTACTTACTTGATATGTCTCTGATATGGTATGTTATAGTTCCATGTCCCCTCTGCCTCTTCCATCTTCTATTACTCTATTCTGCTTCTATACTCTACTCTTTCTCTTGTTGCGCACTCGGATGCCCCTATTCAACTTATCTTCTTCCTTTATACTCTGTGTTGTCTCTGCCATCTATGTGTTTCACCTCTAATCTCTAGTTTAGGTCTTATACATGGTCACATTCTACTCGCATGCATAACTCTTGAAAAAACACACAGACTTCTCTGTTTTGCATGTCTTTCTCACCGAAATCCTTTGCCAGATCATCATCACAACTCTTCATCTTCTCTGGTGGTTATATTGAATCTGTTCATCATCAGTGGCCTTTATCCAAATATTATTTGTCTTCTCTGTCATTTGTAACTCTTTGTCTTCTCTGTCTATTACAACTAGTCATTTTTGGCTTCTTTGGCTTCTAAGCCCCTTCCTTCACGTGGCCATCAACAGTGACTTGGGGCCAAGTACTTTGGGACTTCACACCTAGTGAGCACTAGCTATGTTATCGATATGACCTTGGGCAATGATCTCATGTGACCATGTGATTGCGGGCACATCCAAAGGTGGTTTGAAATCAAACTACTTTTTTCACCACAATTTACCTCGAGCCTCCACGTGTCCTTTCTCCAAAACTGTGGTTTCAATTGCGGCCCACCCTTAACTTTTTAAAGTTCACACACATTAAATCCCCACAATGCAACAGGACCATCGATCTCACGATCTTGATGGTGCTCTTGAACAGATGGTTCAGATATATCCTCTCAATTCTATGGATCATATCTAGCCTTCCTAAATAAACTACTATGATTTACTTCGTGATCTGGGCTCCAGGAGTTTCAAATCTCAAAACCTTCTTTTCTCTGTATGCCAATATTCCGGATTTGATGATATGCGGATACCTATCCTCCTAAATCTATGATCAGATTCTCCTCCATGAGTCTAACCTTTGATACTTTCAATTCTCAGCTCTCGTTTCTTCCATACGTCAATCTTCCAGAGTTGATGATCTACATACACATGTCCTCCTCAATCGACGAATCTGCCTCTATTTTGATAATTTGACCTTTCAACCGGTTCAATGTTTCTACGACCCCTTTCTTGATCAATGGTCGAGATGTCCTTCAGGTCTCTAGACTTCTAAAATCTCAAGTATCAAACTTTAGTTCACCTTAAAGTTTTCATATTACTGCCATGTTTCCTCTTGGATCAAATGGTTTTAGCTTACTTCGAGTCTTTACCAGAAGTCCACAGGATTATGCCACGTCTTTTTTGGATCAGACGACCAAGATTCACTTTGGATGATATGATACTTGATATCTTCTTTCGACGATCTGATGACTGAGATCTACTTTTGATGATCCGGTGGTTGAGAATTTATTTCAGCTCTCTGGCTCTCCGGGATTCGGTAATTTCAAATCTCAAACTGAAACTCTCGAAGTGATTTCTACGGATCTCATGATCCATCGCCACATATCCCTTTGGATATGATGGTTAAACTTTACTACATCTCTCTGGCTCTCTGGGATTCAGGGATTTCAAATCTCAAATTGAAACTCTCGAAGTGATTTGTCCGAAGCTCACGATCCGTTGCCACGTATCCCTCTAGATCTGACAGTTGAAATTTACTCTGGCTCTCCGGCTCTCTGGGCTTCAGGGATTTAAAATCTCAAAATTTTCTCCCTCTTGAACTCATGGTCTACTGACACATATATCTCGATGATCAATGAGCCATATTCTCCTCTTGGTGATGAGTGGTCTCAAATTACTTTGGCTATTTCACCTATTTTCCATCCACGAACTTCCGGAGTTGTGGATCTTGCACCACCTATCCTCCTTGACAATTGATGGTCGCAAACTACTTTGGGACTTTAGAACTTTGGTAATTTCTCTCTCTTGTGTGCACAAAGCCTTAAGGCTCCTCCACCTTGTTTCGATCAGATCAGTGTTGGTCTTCTGTGCTATGATCCTATGGTCATTGTCCCCCTCTCTCCTGAGCTTTTGATCTCTATGACTTAGAATGTTTTCGAAGTGTTCAAGGATATCAAAATTTTCTCCTCCTACGAGTCTGTCTCTTGGACCTCGTCTATACTTATAGAAAGCGCTATCTCTTATGAGATTTCTCATCTTCTACTCTCTTGACTTCTTAAAGAGTCACTTTGACACTTAGTCAAATTGTGGATCTATGCACTCCTTGCAACAGATTCTCACGCAAGGTTTCCTTGTTGTTATTTCCATCAATTAAAAGCACACTCTTCCTATAAACATGCCAACAACTATGTTCTGTTGTCCCAGACCATTCCAATGATTGCTTCCTTGATCAATTCTAAGCTTTGAGAAGAAATTTATGGTCCTTTAAAAGTTGTTTTTTTTCTCTGATGCACTCCTTGTCTAGTTGATCTATTTCCTCTGAGAGAAAATACTCTTAGTTATTTTTTGGATTCTATAATAAAGTTCCTACGTCTTTATTCCCTCTTCTAATGGAGGTCCATACCAGATGAAACCCATGGTCTTCCTTCCTATCCCCTTTTTCCTTCTTTAAAACATTTTTCGAGCATTTAGCCCCTTTTATTTGGCCCCCAATATCATGTGACCACATGCTGTGAACCAATGCTAGCAGATAGACTCTTATTCAGAGCCTTGGGAGATTTGGGACTCTGGAACTTTGTGCTTCAGAAGCTCTTTCTAATTCATGCCTTATTTCTCCCACACGTCGAACTAGGAAATCCTTTTACAATACATATCCGGAGCTCCGAGGCTCCATTGCTTCAGAGCTTCAGTCTTCAGAGGCTAGAATAAAGAACCATCGAGGTCTAGTTAGCATCCATGTTCCATGGTGTTATTTCATAGAAAAATAAGGAGTAGACATGTGGCTCAATCCCATGGCTGACATGAGTCACATATTAATTGGGCACAAAGGGCCCTTGAAAATATTGAAAATGATGACGCGTGACACATATCTTATGTGTCCATGTCATGCCAGGTGATGTTGATAGATTGCATCACCTCTGTGACTTTGGAACTTCAGGAATTTGAGGGTTCTTCCTTCACCATCCATTATTTCCTCCGAATGATGAATTGACAAAGTACTGAACCGATGTCTCTTCAGAGCTCTGGCACTCCAATGCTTCGGAGTTTGACAGATTTCACAACTAAACTCAACAATTCTTCCAAATTCTGAACTAGTGAACCAGTCCACTTCACTCCTAGTGATGTCATCATGTCATGTCACTTCAACACTCCAAATCTTCGGGCTTCGGAGGATTCCATAAGTTCTTCCAACATTTCCTCCGAATGCTAAATTTTTTAAATTCTGAACCTTTTGGGGTCCACTTAGTACAATTGTCTTTAATTAAGGTGGTGACACATGGACCCATCACCAAGTGACATGCATTGGATTGATATTGGTACAACATGGCCTATTAAAATTACAAAACCAGATGACATGTGGCATGCCTAGAGGAGGTCCACGTCACCTTAGGTGATGTCATCATGCTATGTCACAATCTATTCTTCGATGCTTCAGCACTTCGGGCTTCGGGAGATCCCACTCCAACACACACCGTAACTCCCAAACATCGAATTTTTGAACATGTTAATATGCGGCCACGTGTCTTCGACAATGGATGGTCTGAATTTACTTCATATTTCGGGACTTCAAAAGATTTAATAGCTCCAACACTCAATTCCTCCGAACAACGAATTTTTGAACCTTTTAACTTTCTGAGGTCCATGTAGTACAACTTTTTGGGTCAATAATGTGTGATTATTATGATACAAAACTTAAGATGAAAAAAGTGATATCTTCAAACATATTTCATTAATTCTTCTCATGGCGAATTAAAAATTTTAGTGACCTTGCGGAATGGTGAAAATTTGGAACTGTAATCTCGAATCTTTTTCAATGTAACTCTATTTTGCAATAAATAAATATGATCTCTACAATTTGGATTCATAAAATCCCTATGATCGTGTCAATAAAATCTCTCTTATGTTTGAATTGTAGCACGATTTGGATTTGGTTGGGTAAATACATAAGAAATAAACCATCAATGTCTTGATGTGCCTTATCATACTTTGCAATTCTTTTCTTTACGCTCAAAATAGAAATTTGTTTGCCATTACCAATCCCAGAGAAGAAATGGGAAGTGATAACCATTGACTTTATAACTAAATTTCCCAAGACAACAAAAAAAAATGATTCAATCATGGTAGTGGTTGATAAATTGGCAAAGGTTGCTCATTTTTTCCTGTGAAAACAACACATACATCAACAAATATTGCAGAAATTTACATGAAGGAAATATCTAGGTTGCATGGGATACCGAGGACAGTTGTGTCGGACAGAGACACAAAGTTTTCTTCAAATGTTTGGAAGGGATTATTTAAAGGATTTGCTAGAAATCTGAACCTTAGTACAACATACCATCCACATTTAGATGGGAAGATTGAGAGGTTCAACCGAGTAATTGAAGACATGTTGAGAATGTATGTGATGGATAAGTCATCTAAGTGGGAAGATTACTTACACTTGGTTGATTTTTCCTATAATAATGGTTATCAAGCTTTATTGAAGATGAGCCCATTTGAAGCCTTGTATGGTAGGAAATGTAGTACTCCAGTGAGTTGGGATAACCCAACATATAGAGTAGTACTTGGGCCAGAGTTGCTCAAGGATATGGAAGACTAGATAGATAAGACTAATAAGAATTTAAAGGCAGATCAGGATAGACATAAATTTTATGCAGATAAGAATCATACATCAAGATAATTTAAAGTGGGGGAGCATGTGCTTTTGAAAGTGAATCCCAAGAAGATCTCTTTGAAGTTAGGTAGTTGTACAAAGATAATAGCCAAATTTCATGGTCCATTTGAGATATTGGGAAGAATAGGGCTAGTTGCATACATGCTTTCATTGCCTGCTTCCATGAATGTGCATAATGTATTTCATGTCTCTTTGATAAATAAATATGTAGATGATCCTAACCATGTTATTGATTGGAATATGATTAAGGTAGAGACAGAGGGAGACTTTCACATCTAGCCAGTGTGAATATTGGACAAAAAAGTAAAAATGATCTGGAATCGAATTGTAGAGCTGGTAAAAGTTCAGTGGACCTGCTATGGTCCTGAAGATGCTACCTAGGAGCATGAAGATTCCATGTGGGAATAGTACCCGCATCGTTTTGAATAAATATTGGAATTTTGATTCTTTTTTTCTATATGCACCGAGGACAGTGCCAAAATAATGGGGAGAGGATGTAACACCTCAGGTTTTGAGCCCCATATTAAATAATGTATTTTGTTAAGTTTTGAGAGGCCAGAGTTCCCAAACAATTAAGAGGCAAATGTTCCCAATAAATCTAATGTTTTGATCATTATTGTGAAGGACTTCCTAAGGGACTTCATGGAAGAGAAGGGTGGGGGTCCATTCTCTTTTGTGGTGTGGGATGGGTAGAAGAGATATAGGTACTTGGATTGTTGTGAGTGTTGGGGAAGCCTGTGACAGCTTGAGTGTTGACTGGTTTGTGAAGCCAAGTAACACTTTGGAACCATCCTTGTGGATTCATAGCCCTGGCTCAGGGGTGACATTATTATTGATACTTGGAACAACAATGTCTATGGTTGGGTGAAAATTCCTTGGTTTGTGGCCAATTGGCATCTTATTTTATAAAATATAAGTGCTCTCTGTTATGGTATTATTTACCTATGTATGAATTATTTCCATTGTGTATTTATTTATTGTTGAATTCAATATTTAGAGTATGCATGATTGTTGGTTATTGTTTTTCATGTCATTTATCTCCTTTGTTTTATGCATCTTTACTAACTTTAAATGTATTTGTAAGAGAAAGAATTCCTAGAGAGGGCTTGAAGTTAGTGTGTGATGCAGACCCCCTACCTCGGCAGGGTTCGTTGACCTCCCGGTCACTGGATTGTTCAAATCTACGAGCTGGAACAACTCTTCAATTCCCTGTTGGAACCCCATGAAAAATTCCACATGTCCTTTTATGAAACTTTCCTTGCGCGACTAAACACCAAGCAGGAGTCTCACCTCCACATGACCATGGGTTGTGACCACATTCCTGCACAAAAGGCGTTTCATGATTTCAAGTGTCGGATCTTCTACGTATGATCCAACCTTGACTCTGTGACTCCTAAAACTCCGAAAAGGGCTTAACAAATGTTTTCTTCTTTCTTTATCTTCTCTCATATGACCATTCTCCATGACCTAGGGCCCATCCTTTAAGTGCATCAGGATTTCACATATCGAGAACTCCTTATGTGATTCACTTTCATTCTCCCGATATCCAAAATTCATAATTCCTTCTTGGACAACTAATGGTCCAAATCTCTCCTCGATCAACGACTGCGATCAACTCGTGATTTTGTGTATTGTGAGTTCTCAAGGTTCTCCCCTTCAACTTCTCCTATTTGTGATTTAGTGAAATGTTGATTTGCTGCCACATGTCCTTCGACGATGGATGGTCTTAATGATTTCGTGATTTTGTGTTTCATGATATCCACTCTCTTGTGCAACTCCAGTGAGATTAAACCTCATGCACATTCCTTTGGGTCCAACAGTTTTTGGTCCAAGTGCTCAGATCTGATGGTTGAGATATGTGTCATCTTGCATGTTCTTCTAGGTGTCTGGACATGAGATTCAACTATTTAGATCACTCCTCTACAGCTGATCTAATGGTTGTCAATGATCCTCCTCCAAAGCTTTCAATTTCTTCCTAAATTGGAAGATTTCTAATGTTTCAAAGGCTACGGACTTTGACTCTTCTCCTGTAAGCACTGTGACTTTGGTCTCACCCGCGTTCTGAAGATGTTGTCTCCTCTGAGATTTGGGACATGGAATCTATCCACTCGTGCACACTCCTTGTGCTATCTCTTCTAGGATTTCAAACTGACTTAGATTCTCCAAAAGGACTCATCCCTTCTTCTCCCTTAGAATATTTTTTTAACTCTTCTTGGCACGCGTTTGTTCTCGACCTCCTGAGTTTTCTGATATCTCTCCACCTTGGAAGATTTATCCACTTTCAAAGGTTCCAAACCTTTGTTCTCCCAATGAATTCATCTTTGGAATCTTGTCAACACTTGATAAAAGTGTCATCTCTTCTGAGCTCCTATCCTTGGAAGGATTTTGATCTCCCACGCAAACCTTGCATTCTCGAGATTTCGAATAACTCAATTCAAAGGATTTCCTTGAAAAGAAAATGCTTCTCTCCCACCTAGCATTCTTCTGCACTGGTTCTTTGAATATTCTTGGCTTCTAGATGTTGTGCACACCTTGCACCTGGTATGATTTTCTCTGATTCTCTCTGAATTTCTCTAAGTCAATCTGAGACTCAGTTGACACACTCCTTGCATTAAGATGCACACCTTGCATACAATTAACAGAAGAGAGATTGAAACTCAACCAACTTCATCACGAACTCATACAATCAATCTCTCGAACAATCATACATGAAATGAATCAAAATAAACCATACACACATAGAATAACATTCATTCAATAACACATGAATTGAACATAGTCCAAGGATTTGGGAAAATTTATGTCTATTCTATTCATTCATGAAAACCCAAAATACATAGCATTTTTTCTACTCTACTTTGCTCTACTGATCTCTCTATTCTGTCTATCCATTCTAATCTCATACATATTCTTCGATCTTCTATTACAATGCAACAATGAAAAACTATCTAAGGACCACTCTACAATCTCTCTCGTCTTGTTATGAAATCTATCATTTCAAATTCAAACCTATTACCTACTCTTTCCTATTAAAATAACTAGTAGTTATTGCCAGATAGATTCAACACTCCATATTTGTAGTTTCTCACAGTCCTTCAATACTTTACAAACAAGTTACAGTTTAAAATTTTGTTTTCAAAAATATCTCAACAACTGATTAAATTCTGAGTTAAATGCTTGATTTGAAATTCTGGCATTGCTGAGATGTCATTTGTGTGCCTCCGCACGTGCGTTGTTGAATTTGAAGGTGATGCTCTTGCATCATACTCCTCTCGTTAAATTTTTTCATGGACCCCTATCCATGAGCTCCTGCACTGTCTTTCCATGGTTCAGAATATCAAGTTTTGTGACCCAACTTGCATCTTCCATTAGATGATCTTTCCACTTCACTAAGTATTTGAGATATGTTTTCCTCCTGGTTTTCTTTCCATCCCTGTATTTAATGATTTTCTCCATATGACGTTTTTCTGCTGTGGGAAATTTCTCTTCCCACTGAATTTCTTTATGATCATCTGATTTTCTTCTTCATCTCTCCTATAAGGATACATGTCTGCAACATTGAATATTGACGATATCCCAACTTGTCTGTAAACTCAATCTCATAAGCATTGGCTGCGAATTTTCTGAGAATCTTGCATGGTCTTATCTTTTTCATATTTAACTTGTTGTACGTTCCCCTTGGGAATCTCTCTTTTCTCAAATGAGATAAAACTTCATCCCCAACTTCGAATTGAACTTCTCTCATATTTTGACCAACTATGCTCTTTTATTTCTAACGGTTGTCCTATAGTTTCTCTGTGGCTCTATCATGAAGTTTCTGCATTTCTGTTGCAAAATCCTCTGCTCTCACACTTCTAAACTCACATTGAATCAAATATCTCAACTTAGTAATCCCCCTTGGTTGTATACCTTACACAATTTCAAATGGAATTTTTCCTGTGCTCATGTTCACTAAATTGTTGAATGCAAATTCTGCTTGTGCCAGAATCTGATCCCATTGTCGACCTTGCTCAGTGACTAAACTTCTCAACAAGTTTCCCAAACTCATGTTTACTAATTTAGTATTTCCATCTGTCTGAGGGTGATATGTTGACCTAAAAGACAATTTCCTCCCTAGCTTCTTCCATATATTCCTCCAAAAGTGTCCTACAAATTTGGTGTCTCTGTCTGAAACTATGCTTCTCGGCAATCCATGTAGTCTCACTTCTTCTCTGAAAAACAAATTGGCGATGTGTGTGGCATCGCTTGTCTTCTAGAATGGTATGAAATGTGCCATTTTTTAAAATCTTTCCACCACAACAAATATGGAATCTCTCCCTTTTCAAGTTCTAGTCAATCTAAAAACAAAATCCATACTGATTGCATCCCATGACCTTTCTGGAATTGGTAATGGATGATACAAACCAATGTTTTGTTTTCTTCCTTTTGCATACTGACAAATTCTGCATTTGTTCATGAAATTTTTCACATCTTCTCTCATGCTTGGCCAATAATATGAATTAATCAGTTGTGAAAATGTCTTAGCGTGACCAAAATGTCCAGCCAAACCTCCATTGTGGTTTTCTTTCAATAGGTTGTCTCTCATTGAGAATTTCGGTATGCACTATTGGCTTCCATTGAAAAATAATCCATCCTGGATCAAATATTCAGTCCATGGGATTTTGTCTCCCAACAAAGGATTTTTTCATGCCTCATAAGCTTCGTTGAAATCTACATCTTTTGTATACATCTCCTTGAGGTGTTCAAACCCCAAGGTCTCCACATGGAATTTCTGTACAATCAAAATCCTTGTGCTCAAAGCATCTGCAACTTTGTTAGCAATTCCAGCAATGTGTTTAATAGAAAAAGTAAATTTTTGCATAAATTCTACTCATTTTTCATGTTTTTGATTCAACTTCTCTTGCCTAGTAATAAATTTCAAAGCTTGATTATCATTGTACAAGATAAATTATTTAGGAATTAGATAATGCCTCCATTTTTTCAAAGCTTGAATCACTGCATAAAATTCCTTATCATACGTGGAATATTTATTCTTGGTGTCATTCAGTTTCTCAATGAAATAAGTAACTGGCCTATTATATTGACTCAAGACTTCTCCAATGGCTAATCCACTTGCATCACATCTCGCCTAAATTTTTTTCCAAAATCTGGCAAGACCAGAATTGGCTGCTCTATGATTTTCTCGTTCAAAACTTTGAAACTTTTTTCATCTTCCTCTTTCCAACTGAAGGACTTGTGTTTCTTCTTCACAGTGTCCAAGATGGGTGCACATATGCCACTGAAATTTCTGATGAATTTTCTAGAAAAGATTGCTAACCCATGAAAACTTCTTAATTCAAATATATTGCTTGGAGATGGCCATTCTCTGATCGCTCTCACTTTTTCTGGGTCCACCTTCAATTCATTTGAAGAGATTATGAAACCCAAACATATGAGCTCCTTCTTCATAAAAAAAATCTTCTTCAGATTTATCAGGAATTTCTCTTGTTGCAACCTTTCCATCACTGATGTCAGATGTATTAAGTGCTCTTCCTTTGTCTTGCTGAAGATTAGTACGTTGTCCAGATATACTATGAAAATTTTTCCTATGAAGTCTTTCAACACTTCATTCATTAACCTCATAAATGTGCTTGGTGTATTTGTCAACCCAAATGGCATGAACAACCATTCAAACAATCCTTCATTTGTCTTGAATGTTATTTTCCATTCATCTCCCTCTCTCATTCTTATTTGATGATATCCACTCTTATAGTCTATCTTGGAAACATAACTTTCCCCACTCAAACAGTCCATCAAATCATCCATCCTCAGTAAAGAAAATATGTACCTGATGGTTATCTTGTTGATGGCTCATGAATCTGTACAAATTCTCCATCCTCCATCCTTCTTTGGACTTAACACAGTCGGTACTTCACATGGGCTTAGGCTTTCCCTAACTAACCATTTATCCAACAACTGTTGGACTTGATTTTTTACCTCCTCATTCTCTCTAGGTGTCAACCTATAAGCTACTTTGTTTGGTAAACTAGCTCGTGGAATAAGGTCAATATGATGGCTTATACTCCTAATGGGTGGAAACAAGTATGGTAATTTATCCACTACTATATCAGATAAATTTTCTAACAGTTCCTGGATTTCTATAGTTGTTGTTGGGTATTCTACCCTACGGACTAATAAGCTAGGGCTCTAATCTTATACGCATATCATGACCCTCAAGACTTAACTTTTAACCTTCTACCCGAATCTGAAACCCCTTTCTTCACATGCATACAAGAGAAGAATAAACCAACCTTTTTCCGGACGGCTGAAGTAGATCCTCCATTGAGCTTCTTATCCCCTTGCTGCTGCTTCTCCTTCCAAAAGCTTCCCTGCAATCACGACAAGACTATGCATGCATGCTACTGATCTATTATAGGGTTAGAGATAAAACATAAATCAAATTACATAGATGAGACTCATGTATGCAGGACGGGAAAAGTATCTTTTTTTATTAACTTCAATATGAACCAACTTACAATGATTTCTAAGGCTGGTCACTGTTCCACGATCCTGATCCTGGGCTCTTCCTCTTCTTTTTGTCCTTCAACTGCTGCTGCATGAATTTCTCCTAAAGCTTGAGGCAAGGCTAAAGGGTTGGGACAAAACTGGCTTGG